>OZ005740.1:343026721-343271721 GCA_963930735.1 Dioctria linearis | reverse complement strand
TTATGCGGTTGTGTCCAATCCATTTTGCTCTACCATCATTATTTCTGTGCGTTACAAACGGAATGGCAAACTTAGTATACCCTATAGATTTCATCTAGGGTATAAAAAGAGGAACTGGAGACTGGATTCGTCACCTAAGTTGAAAGTGAAACAACTTCAAGCTTTTTTTAGCGAGATTATATAATCTTTCAAAGGGTCTCTGAAATTGAAGGCTGTACGTGGAGCATTGAAACTTGTAAAAAGTTTTCTTTGTTGTGAAATCATTCCGTCACGACGCCAGAGTCCTTCGACTAAGTTTCTTCCTTCGAAGTGATCGACGTAATCTGCAGGACAATATCGTCCATTGTGCATTTTCACAAAATTATGCAAAACAACTACTGCCTTTATTATTTTATGCGCATTCTCTGGAAAACAGTTGATTGTTGTGAATAACACCCTCCACTTTGAAGCTGATATTCCAAAGGTGTTCCCTATCATCCTAGGTGCACTGGAAAGAGTTTTATTAAAAACCTCATTATATTTTTTTTAGAGGTAAGGCGCCATCAGCTACAAAATAATATGGCATTTTCATGTTGGAATTTGGCAATTCGGACTCTGCTGGCTACTGAAGTACTTCTGGAAACTATTCCGCCATCGCTCTGGCTGCCATAAGCACCGATATCAACAGCAGTGAAGCAGTAGTTTTTGTCACATACTGCAAGAAGGATGATCCTGTGATAATGCTTATAATTATAATACAATGATCCTGAATTCGGTGGACAAACAATTTTCACATGGTTACCATCAATAGCTCCAACACAATTTGGCATCACCGACATAAGGTAAAAATCTGTGGCACTTTTTCGCCATTCATCTTCATTTGGCGCAGCCAAGTAAATTCCTGAGAGTTCTTCCCAAATGGCATCGGATGTTTCCAAAATAATCGCACCAACAGTGGAGACTCCCATTCTAAATTTCTAATTTTTTAATTAAAATTATTAATACTTCCTAATAGCAGCATTCTGTACTTAAACCAATATAAATACTAATCGGTATTCAGCGCTAATTGGTTTCCGCGGTGAAATTTTCGTGAGCCGTTCCTTTAGAATAGCTGCAAGCAGTTCAAACTCGGAGACACCCATTCTGGCAAATTTTCTAAATTGTTCCTCATCCCTTTCCTTTATTTTCCTGAAAAGTTTGGTATAAAATCCGTATAATTCCAGCTCAGACTTTTCAAAGATCTCCCTAGTCCAAAATCTCTTTCTCTCGATGCTAATTCGACAAAGTTAACAAAACTGATATAAGCAATTAAAATTGCGAAAACTTGTTCCATAAAATTATAAGGGATAAGCATTTTTCAATTATAAAATTTAAATCAATAGGTATTCAAAATAAAAAGAAATTAGCACCAACTTTTTAAAAATTGTAACACCTGACATGTGTTATTGACAAGTAACTGTCACTGTTTTCCGCTTCTGCTTTCAATGTGTTCGACAAAGCAGAAACGTGTGTCACGGCCTTTAACTTTATAGAATTCTTTGCTGTCATAGGCAACATACAAAAATCGGGAAAACACAGGAGAGAAAATCGTGAATTGGGTATGAAAATCGGTAAAAGAATTAAATGGCATAATTACTTGTTCAAAACATAATTTATAGAAATCCAATAAAATAAGAAAACTTAAGGACGTATCCAGAACTATATAATAAATTAGATTAACATTCTTATTGCCATTTGCCCTATTTCAATCTTATCAGTAAGACTTATACTATTTTTAATACGTACTAGAATTAAAGCGCTTAGCCTTAGACACACAGCACTCTTAAGAAATAACTAACGACTCATTAGTCTATACTGATTCATTATAAACTGCGGACACACAGCCATTTCTTTAATTAAGTTGTGCTGTCAAACTGGTTTTGATGAACTTATCACCTTAAAGAAGCATTATGGATCGAATTAACGCGATAAACTTTGTTTTCAATTATTTTATTTTCAATTTAACAATTTCCAAATGAGAAAAACATTATATTTAAAAAAATATTAATAATATAATTTGTGATTTGCATTTCTTTGCATTTCTTCTTCTTATTTTTCAAATCGGCAGATGCACAGCGGAGCTCCACATTTACATTATATGCCAAATCTAGCACTTTTTTCCTCATTATAGCTATAATGAAGGAGAAAAACACTTCATTAGTGTACTTCATTATCATCTGATTTTCGGGCTATAATGACGTATACTATGTAACACACGGCCTTTTAATGAATGGTTAGTACAAATGATTCATTAGTTCGTGCTGTGTGTCTAGGGTATTAAGCGTGTTTCCGTTAACATGCATATTAAAACAATTCCCTGTTTCTTGTCAACAAATATTTGGACATTAAAATGCCTTTGGTTGCCGCATCCAATCAATTTCTCAACCAGTTATTTAATTTCGGATCATTTGGCACAATTTGCAAAATTTTTACACATTCATTTTTGCTTGCAATTACAAAAGCTACATAATTCAAACCCTGTAATTTCACCGCTATTTTCGGCAGTATTTCATCATCTAAATCTGAATCATCTGGCTAAGTGAAAGTCCTCCTTTTCAAGAAAAATCAGCCGTTTTTCAAGGTATGTAAATATTTTTATACCTACATTTAATCTTACTTTTTTTTATAAATTTATCCATCACATAAGAGAAGAACTAAATAAGCGTAGATCCTGTTAGAAAAATACCCGGTTCAGATTGTGAAATCAACTGAACAAAGACAAAAAGCGACAAAATTTTAGGTTTGCCCAATTTCGTCAGACTTCACAGCTGAGTTCTAATCTGTAATATCTACAATGCTTGCGTCAGGAGACTATACATAGGAGTAAGTGAGATGCTGGAAGTCAAAGCTGCGTGCATGATTGTCAAATATGATTTTGTTTTGTGAACAGGTTTATGCAATTTAAAATTCTTTTGCGAAATTCAACAAAAGTACGGAATCAGTTTTTTTCGAAACAATTTAATTAGGAAGTTTATTTTGTGTAAAGTTTTATAGTGACACTAGTGCCTGCTAAAACCTTCATAACAGTTAAAAAAACAGAAATGAAGTGTTCGGTCAGGCCTTGCAAATATAAATTGGATTATAAACTAGGGAATCCTGGCAACTGCACTACCTAAATTATCTTTTTTGTTAATAGAAGCAAAGATTTATATAAAATAATTATGTGAATTGTTTCAAAATAAAGTAGAAAAAGAACATTTTCTACCACAGACTCTCCGCTCAAAACCTTTGTTTACTTTTTGCAAATTGACAAGTTGCTTAGAATAGAGATGGCGGGTAAATACATGTAAAAATGGATTACAAACCCAACCAGAAATTCATTACGCAAAATTTGGCTTATCACCAGTCCTGTTTGCTATATGTTCTAAGTTTTTGAAGTAAAGGCTGAACTACAATAGAAGTATATGTAAGTACATTTACTTACGTAAAGCGAACGCGCTCTTTAATTTAACAGACACCTTTACAATTTTTTTTTTATATTTTTCTCATTTTGTTAATAAATTTCAACAAATAATTTTACCACCTACATATTATGATATGCCAACGAACATAAGAATGTCGGTGTCATTGTGTTAATTCGGCGACATTTACGACGACAGTGTCGTCGTAATTGCCGTGTCGGAATCATTGTGTTTCGGCCTACACAAATTAACTTTAGCTCGTGTGAGCTGAACATTCGTTAAGTTTAAATATCCAATTTTCCGTAAGTATAGTACACTAAGAATCGCTCATTCCGCAAGAACGCGATGTGTTCAAACAAATAAATTATTACTAAATGATTAAAAGGGCAATGTAAAAATTAAAATGGAGTAAAAATGGTACTGCGAATCAACAGAAAGCACAAATCTTCAATTAAATCAACTTCCATTTGTTAATTTTTCACTTTTACCACTTTTTAAAATTTAACACATAAAATGTCATTAGGGCACTGCGAATAAATAGAAGGCACAAATCTTCAATTACATCAACTTCCATTTATTAATTTTTTCACTTTTACCACTTTTTAAAATTGGAAACAATAAATTTAAAGATATAAACTGTTACGGAATGTGATATATATTTAGGCTAAAAGTATCAATTTTTTGTAAGTAAACCTCAGTCTCGTTTAATTGCGTAAAGTTGTTTACTTCTATTGTAGTTCAGCCTTAAAACTTCTTATGTTGGGCTGTGAACTGCCGCGAGAGGGGAAATGAGTGCCAAAAACCTGGCCTTCCCCCTCTTCGCGGTGTTCACTCTCCTCCTTTCTTGCTCATCTACGAGTCTACGCTCATAAAACTCGTTAATGGCTCGAGCACCCGTTCTCGTAAATTTCTAAGAAAAATTTGTAGCCTTCCCTACATGTTCTTCAGAATTTGTATGCATTTGGACGGCAATGGTGCTGGTGACACATTACTTGGGGGCGGCTAATAATTTTTATGAGCGTAGACACTAGTTAAGCAATAAGCATTCATTTTTTCTTAGAAATTTACAGAAAATGTTTCGGCAGAATTTATTATAATTCAATTGTAGTGTTGAGCGCAGATTTTAACACAAAATTCGACACAGATGCCTCGTTACCATTAGTGAAATTTTTAAAAAATAAATTTAATTTAGCTATGTTTAACGAACCTAATGAAGCTACAATTAGAGGTGGTACAAGAGATTTATTGATAAAATTAATTCAATTATATTTGTTTCCTATTATTCATACCACAAACCTATTGTAACTTTTATAGAAAATACACGTAATCAACACTATCAATAGTTGAGTGTGATGATGAATAACTATGATTACTTTTATACTATATTTCTCATAAAGTATTTTTGTAATAATGTGTTTTTGTAAAAAAAAGTCTATTAAATTGATTAAAATTTATTTGTAGGTACCTACCTGCAAATTATAAATGTATTTTAATTGGTGTCAAAGCTTTTTCCTTATTTTTATATTAAATAATTTCAAATTCTTTAAAAAAGTTTTAGCTTAACTCTTTTTAAATAAACATTATAACACTACTACGTGGATATTTGAATCTCTCACTTTCTCTTTTCAATACAAAGTGAGTGAAATAACACAACACTTGAAGTTTTACTTCTGTCGGGGGTCTCCCGACCACCTTTCTTTTCTTACCCACATTTCTCCATTGTTTCGCGATCTATATTTTTGCATGTATATAGGAACTAGTTCGTTGCTTTTACCAACTTTTCATGTTCCTTAGATTAGTGTCAGAATCGTTAACATAATAAAATATGGGTGTGAAAATATTTAAAAATCGGAAGAAGCTGTAAAATATCGCAAATAACAGAGCTAAATCGGTGAATCGGAATTATTCTTGAAAATCGGAGAAAATACGATAAATCGGGGAATGTGGCAGCCCTGGCTGTTCGTTCGTTCATTTATCTTATGGTCAATCGTCATCATAATTTAAGAGAAGAAGAGAATTTTCGTTCCGATACTGTTGCTCTTGCTGAAAAATGTTGTATTTGCTGTACTTGCCACGTGCTTATTTGCGAGAAAATGCGTATTTGTGTGTAACTTCATTGCTGAGCATGCTGAGTGAGAACTCTCGCTTTAGTTTGGATTACGTTTGATTTCGCTCGTTTGTGGAACGTAATGGAACAGATGTTTTCTGTGCCGGCGTGCTCTTGTGATTGCGATGATTTTTTTTTTAGTTGAATTGTAATTTTAGGTTATTTTCTGTGCGGGACCGGGACGTATTTACGTTGTATCGGCTTCATGTTAATTCGGATATTTTGTGATATTGTAATTAGTTTTACGAATTAATTTTGTTAATTTGAATTGTTTCCCCAATCGAATATTGTGTGATTTGTGTTGTGTAAAATAAAATAAAGTGTGTGTTGAAAAGAAAATTTAAGAATGCCATCAAAATAATTGTGAAGCGAAAGTATTTCCGCTTGTTTAGTGAGATGAGTGTTTATATATTTAAGAAATGTGTAAAAAATTTCAGTGCGTTATCAAAATTGTAATCGAATTACTAGTTGTATTTGATGGTAAGATAGGAAAATAGTCCTTTAATGTCGCATTCATTCTTAATTCTCAAATAAAAATACACCCCAACAAAGATGGCTTGTTTGGTGAGTACAATATTGATTATTACTGTTTATTTTAATATAATAGAAAAACGTATTCAACTGTGTGAGTGAGTTCTAGGAACCAAAACCAAACATTTGTGAATTGCAGTGTTACCGTTGTACTTATGCAAAAGCAATAAAAAACGGAGTAAGGGATGGATGGAACTAATATGATAAACATAAACATTTCATTCAGACAAAAGATTTGTTTTTCAAGCTATTTCAGCTTTCAGTCTATTCCACCACAGTTTAGAATCAGCATTATATTTAATAATCGATTTTTTTATTTGTTCTAAAGGGAATTTAAATTATTTTTGGTATATTAATATTTTATTATTACAGTAGAGTACTGTAAAACGGGAATTCGCTTAATGCGACTAGTACTATACAGAGCGATAAACAGTCCCGCACAACGCGTGACATAAATTTAACATTTTCACATATACCTAGTTTCTGATTTGTTGTTTAGAAAAACAATTGTAAACACTTACCTCTTGCTTATATATTGAGCAGTGAAGCTGACAGTTTATAAAGAAATATTAGAAATACATACAGGGTATCTCGCAAGTGGTGTCAAACCTGAAAGATATGGATAGGTCATACTTAAACGAACAACAATTTGTATGCGTGGCGGGGGAAATCCTAACGGCTTCCAAGATAACGGGACTTAAAGATATTTGGGTATGCTTTCTTAAATCACCTTGTAACTTCCCCAAGTTACACCCCATGATGTTGATTTAAACTGGGGTAGAGTGCGGGGATGCCCCCACAAATTATTTTTAGTATATTAGGAGGAAAAATAGTAGTACAATTTTCAAAGTGATATGTATTATAAAACAATAACAAAAATCGACATTCAAGGCATAAACAGCAAATTAACAAACATAAAATATAATGTATAATATTCAACTACACTTTAATACGTACTTCAGAGATAGTTTCAAAATTGAGTCAATAAAAATTGTTATAAAGAAATTTTTACGAAGTCAGATTTGATACGTGAGTCAGCAAAAATAGTTCATTACTAAATATATAGGTGTTTTACCGAGTGATTTTTATAAAGTTCTGTAAAACTAAAGAATACTTTTCAATAGGTATATTCACACTGTGGTATTTGAAATTTCTTGCATTAATTAATTTCTTAGTGGCCTCGAATATTTTATTTTTATTACTATCAGTTATCAAATCTTCAGAGAATAAAATATTTTCCACTGTTCGATATCTAATTTGTTGCGCTTTACATCTTTTATCAAATTAAGATTCGAGACGCACTAGGTACTATGAGGAAAGCAGGCCAGCTTCAACCTCGATAATTTATCAAAAGTGCATTGTTCTAAATTATTTAAGAAATTTTTCAAATTAATCCAAAATTTTACACTGTCTTCGTCAAAGTATCTAGTAAGGATATCCCACTGACTTATAACAGTGGACTGAGCGATTTGCTATTTCATGTGGCACAAAAAATATTGTGTTTCTGTATATCACCGTTCGAGCACCCTTTACAACGATTACATAAAAAACATGTAAAACTCATCAGATGAAATTTTACACCGTAAATGAATTTAATTAAAAAATTATATTTTCTTGTGCCCAAGTGATATTTAAATCGCTTATAAGGAATTAAACTCATTCCGACTTTAATTTTCAAAAGTTATTCTTAACTGAATCCTGCTTATGGGCAAGAGAAACGGAGCATGGTAAACACTATTTTTACCTTATTCCTTCTGAGGTGATTGTATCTGTAGCCAACATAAAAACATCAAATGGCATAAGCAAACGTTCCAGAATGCAATATTTTTTGTCGGTAGCTCCAACTCTGCCATAGGGCGAAAGAGAGAACTATAAAACTTGTGCCATGCTTTCCTATAGGAAAATGACAATACGCTCAGTCCATTGTTATAAGTCAGTGCGATATCCCTTTTACCAATTAAGTTTCGCTACTAAATGTTTAGACTTTCAATGTCATCATGACTGTGCGGAAACGTCGAGTGTAGTTTTAAGATAGAACACAATTTACTTTCAGATATTTTCATTCGGGTCGAGGAATTGTAGTATTAATAGCTTATTACCCTTTAAATCAAATCTCTTTGTAAATTGTGAACATATAGGTGATATATAAAATTTTAGACACTTCTTCTTAACTTCATCTAGTTTGTCAGCTTCATTTAAATCTGAATAATTTTCAAATACATATAGGTACTTCAAATTTGATGTCAAAGAACATCATTTTTAATGGTAGATGCAATTTTGTGTTTTCGAAATCCACAGAAATATTCAAGGCGGTTTGGGTTGTAATTTTTTTTAGAATTTCAATGAAAAACGTCATTAATTTTTTTATGTATGAGGTGAACTCTGGTCTTTTCGGATTGAAAATATTTATTTAAAGTATTTAAAATTCTCAAAATATATGATAACAAATATAAATAAAGCTTGTTATAAAGATTACTTAAAATGCAAGCACAGTGTTAGCGTTTATGGCACAAAATCACGAAGGTGGCGAATTCCGATTTAGTAATTTGCACATAAAATCTTAAAAGGAAGAGCAAAATTAAAGAGTTAAAATGATTGCTACGTTATTGTTCTTAATAGACTTAAAAGGGGTCGTACAGATTTCACTTTTTTTTTATTACAGCGATTTTAAGCGAACTCGGCAGTAAAATTCGTCATATCGGGAACGATACCAAATATAATTTTTAAAATAGAATCAAACTTTAAAACATCCGTTAATTCTTATTTCTTACAGTGTTTTATTATATTAACTAAGTGCAAAAGCAAAATACGTAAAAATATGAGCATGATTTCCAAAAAAAATAAACTAAACATCAAAATGATCATTAAGGGCCGTATTCACCAAGCCATTTAATTTCTGTTTTAGTACTCCCGTTAGAGAGGGTTAAGGCTCACTTGAATTAATATTAAAGTTATATATGCGTTATTATAACATAAAATAACCCAAATTAAATTTTAATTCAATTTTAAGTGTGCCCTAACCCTTTCTTACAGGAATACTAAAACAGAAATTAAATTAAATTTCAATTAAATGGCTTGGTGAATACGGCCCTAAGTTTCAAATTTCAAGCATTAAAGTTACTATACTGGAGAATACGAATGACTTGAAAAGTAAACTTGGTTGGGATCATAACAAGAACTTAATTCTCTTTGTATGTAAGAATTTGCCCGTTTAAAAATATTTAAAATTACTAATAAAAAACAAATAAAAGTGGTGTTCCCGGAATGAGACTGAGGCGTTCACTGAATGATGTAGTTGGGATTTTGTTACTGGTAAAGGTATTTTTTTAAGTAATGCTAAAATATATTTTTATAATATATTTAATCAACCCTTGTAGTAGTTACGTTAGTTACATTATAGAATTTACAATTACAAAAACAAATCAAATTGGTATCAAACCTCTTCAGCTTCTATTATATGTTAGTTAGTCGTACATTACATAAACCCTCGAGAATACTTCACAAGCCATGAAACGGACTCCCTCCCTACTACATGAGAGGCCCAATGGAGTCCTTACGTTCTACAATATTTGCAGTGTTCTTATGGAAAACTGACAAAAGTTTTATTTGAATAGCTCCTTCGCCCTAAACTACTATTCATACAGAAAAATGGCGTTCTGATAATCTAAGGCTTGCTTTCTTATCTTCCGAATCGAAATAAAAATTTTATACCTTTTCTAACAAAAATATTTAAAAAAATTTATCTTAACCAAATGACTACGATTCCTCAAACAAAAATTCTCAGCTGAGTAATCATTGTAAAGGTAGAGTTAGATTGGAACTTTGAACGCGAAGCTAGCGTCGCATGCGACGAGTTGGAAAAAATATGCTGTCAGAGTGAACGCGTTGACATATGAGATATGTCAAATTTGTTTACGCTGACCAAGAGAATACCTGACCAGAGTGGTGTGAATATTTCTTTAATAATTTAAAAATGAGTAATTATGAATTGGCGGATTTTGTTTTTATATTGTTTTGCGTTTTCAAAACATACAAACTTTTTAAAAAAGTGAAAAAAAGACTCGCATGTGGGTTCGAGAACTAAATATTAATAGAAAAGTTGATGGTTTCTTTGAAAGAACACTTGAAAAAATGATAGAAAGAGATCCGGAACAGTTTAAAATATCAACCACAATGTCTAGTGAAGTGTTTGACTGCCTTTTTAATTTTTAATCTTGATTCTGAATCATTAAAATTCCAGCTAAATGCCGCCTTTTTCTAACTCTGTTGTAAGATAATTTCAATAAAAGAGAACTTATTTTATAATCTTATTTTTTACTTAAGATATTTGTCACAGGGCATATGCAGGCAATATCCGGTTATGACTTTCAAAATTGGAGTTTCAACGGTAAGGAAAATAGTCTTTGAAACTTGTAACATCCTATGACTGAAACTTTCGCATATATATGTATACGTCCCCCACCAAACGTATATGAATGGGAAAAAATATCGGAGGATTTCGAAAAAATTCGGGATCTCCCAAATTGTTGTGGAGCCATCGATGGTAAACACGTCGAACACGGGCACATAATTTTATAATTATAAGGGCACGTACAGCATTTTGCTCCTAGCAATATGTGATGCTAATTATACTTTCACAGCCGTAGATGTTGGTGCATATGGAAGTCAAAGCGATGACGGAATTTTCGCATGTTCCTTATTTGGAAAAGCTCTACTTGATGGAAAAATTAGTCTCCCGAAAGATAAAGTTCTCGGGAATACTAATACGGAGTTTCCACATTATTTAGTTGGAGATGCCGCATTCCACTAAAATGAGACCATATCCTGGCAGACTACTGAGTGAGAAAGTAGAGAATTTCAACAAGAGATTGTCAAGGGCCGGAGGACAATTGAAAATGCTTTTGGTATTATGACAGCCCGTTAGAGAATTATAAGGAGCAGGATGAATATGACGCCAGAGTCTGCAGAAACTGTCGTGAAGGCAGCAGTTCTACTACATAACTTCTTAAAGATGAACGATCATTCATACTGCCCATCACAATATGTAGATCGATATGACGGAAATAGGTCTTTGGAGGAAAGAAGTGCAACCTCTACCAAAACTTAGAATCACTTCATCGAACAATGCTCCACGATAGGTCTATGATTTAAGAGATACATTATGCGATTACTTATTTGCCAATAAAATCCCTTGAATTTAATCTTTGGCTGTGGTTTGTTTTTATATGGTTTTTTGTAAAATAAATCAATAAACGAAAAAAAAAGAAATTGATTTAAAAGACGCTTTATATCAACATACATAAGTAGCTAGTCTTATTTATTCCGGAATGCACAGTCACGTTTTATCACTTCAGTTTTAAATATTTTTATATAGGAACTATGAAAAAGTTTTTGAAAACTTATGGGCCAAGCCACACGTTACCTCCCACTCGGGGGAGGAAAAATCTCCCCAGAGTGTCCATCTCCACCCATGAAAAGTGAGGCAATTTTATAAAATTATAATAAGTCCTTAATAATATGACAAGTTACCATTAAACTTAATTTCACATTAACCTAATAATAAAGAAAAAATTATAAAAAACAACCTTTTTATGCAGTCTTACTTTGCATTACTTTAGAATGGACTAAATTTAATATTTCCATTTTTGTATTTTCACGCAATACGTATTTAATTTGCCGGATAATAACATGAAAAAGCTACATTATTGTCTTGGGTATTGTCGAATCTGTTATCGACTAGTGTCTCCATGTTGCTTAAAAATGTGAGGAATTTGCTATCGACAGAATCACATTGTGTGCTTTTCCTTTTTTGGTTTTTCCTCTGGCTGGAAGTTGGAATTGCACATGCAGTGTAGGAAGACGTGTATGGTGCAGGTGATTCCGAATGTATGCGCACTGGCGTCCCTGTACATGGTTGAAAGCTCTCATTGCGATGAGTGGGGTCACCATCGGTCACTACTTCAGAAAAGTTGAGAGTTGATGGTTCAAGAAATTCATGAAGAGGAGCATCATAGCTTTCTTCTCTGAAGCAATTCTGGTAATCCGGCGAAGGAGGAGCCACATTAAATGTGCCAAAATTGCTGCTAGTTATGTAATTGTTATTTTGTTAAATACTAATTTTCTTTCAAACTTTAAAATGAATTTTACTTTCTAGGTTTAACATGCTCTTTCAAAAAAAGTCTCTCAAGCTTTTCCATCTAACTCTACAAGTTTCTGCTGAAATTTGCACATATTATTAAAATGCATTACTAGCTGCATCTGGAGAGCTTACCACTTTCGCTCACTTTGTCACTAATTTCGGTCCACGTTTTGTCTTTTTTATTATTATACCGGTACCCTTTCAGTTTTTTGTTATTAATTAGTTCATACTTTTGCACTTCCTCTATTAATTTATGATCAAATTCCATTTCTAGCCTGGGAACTAAAATATGTATTAACAGAAAAACAAAACCGCCAACAGAACAAATTCTTAAACAACTTTCACCTTTTTATTGACACTTCTAAATTTGGGGTTAAATTGAACGTGTTTGCGACGAAAAAGTAGAAATTCTCTCGATTTTTGCGTCGCGAGCGTCATGTGCGGTGCCAATCTAACACTCCCTATGCAACAAGCGTACATTTGATATTACCTGTCAAGGCGTGCTACGCGAGTTGCGCGTTTGAAATTTTCAATCTGACTCCAGCTTTATGTCGCTGTGCTGTCATGAATGCCGTGGGGGGATGATATTGAATGTAGCTGCCACAGATTCGGACTCCGGCTGCACATACACATATGTAATAATTACTCAGCTGAGAGTTAGCGAGCGTAAAATGGTAAGATTACTTTTCAATCAAAATTATTTTATTATTTTGTTAAGTAAGCTATATAATAAGTGTAGCCTTTGGGAAGGTAAGGAACCAAGCTGTATATTACTAGAAGACTGTATGAATAGTAGTTTAGGCTCTATTCTATGGCATATATAAAGTCAATGTTTGGCACATTTCAATAAGTATCAATATCGAACATTTTAGAAAACGGACTCACACAGTCCTCAAATACAGTCTTATCAACCAAGCTGAAAGTGAATTTAAATCACAAATCAAATAAATTAACAGTCAAACATTAGAATTTTAAAAATTATAATAATAAAATAAACAATCATTCTGCATCAAAAAACACGTTTATAAAATATTAATTAATCAACATTTTTGAAATATATCAACATAGAGTTGTTCGACCAACCTAAAGGTAAAAGAAAAATTAGATTAAAAGCTAAGGAAACATTCTTACCAGCATCTGGGAACGCACAAACGCAAAGAGTCCCACTACGACCTGAAATAAATAAGAAGTGAATTAAAACATTCCAAAGATAATGTAAGTATTTAAACGTAATTACAACAACGTATAACAACAAAATTGTGTTTACATAGCACCATATAGGCACTATACAAACTCAATACTTTATGTTCTACAACATAAAACTACAAATAATAATGTACAAGGTAGGTGTTATACCACAGCTGTTGTTCCAATTCCAATAATTGACACTACGAAAGAACTGCGCTCGCAAAGTACAAATTAAATGAAATCTGTCAATTCCTATAATTGACTTTCGAATAAAATGCAATTACGAACGAGAATCCACGTATGCTGAAATAAAATACTCTGGTGGAGTGTAGCGGTTAAATAAAAAGAAGAAATTTGTCACTCAATTGTTCACTCAATTATTTATTGCAAAAAAAATATTAATTGACTAAACAAATATTAATCTTATGAGAAAATTAATTACTTGAACAAATTCTTTCAATATGCAAAATTTACTTCCCTTAACTTACACGTACACGCTTAGAAACTTCACTTGCAATTCAATGATTCACAATGTTTTTATGTGTATTTAATAACTAAAGAAACTCAAATGTGCAAAAGAACTATATTTTACTCGAATTTATCTTTTCGTTTCAATACTGCCAAATTAGAAAATTATGCTACGTTAAAATTTCATATATACAAGGTAAAGAAAATTTTGTCTTTCTGGTTCTTAACTAATACATTTACTAATAGCTGAAAGTAAATAATAATTAGAACTCAAGGTAGGTCTAGTTTCCAATTATTATGTTGTGTAAAAATGACCTAATGGCATATTTTTTACACGATAAATAATTGTTAGAAATTTCGATTTACTTGAGTGAAATCGTTAAATGGCTGAAAGGAAGAAATTTATAATAAAAAATTCAATCGTTCTTGTTAAATTCATACATGTGTGTATGTCCAACACTTGGCATGCAAACACAATGAAATTTAACCCAAATTGAAAAAAAATGATTAATTCACAAAGTTACCTTTAATTGATTCAAAAAAACAATTTGTTACTAATAAATTTTCACAAATAAAGTGCTTGAATATTCCTTGTTGTCTGGAAAAATTGATGTTTCTGCTGGTGAAAAATGCTCTAAGTTTGCTGAAATTTCTATTTCCCTTTGCTGATGACACTGTATGAAAATTTGCAAATTGTGGGAGGAATGCTACTACATATGCTTGCACTTTGACAACTTGAAAAATAAGAAGACAGAATGAAGAATGGGCCCCCTTTTTATAGAGAACTTTGTTCCGATTTCGTATCCATAAAAAATGAATTTTGCTATTTTCAGGCTTAATTTGACTACAATATATGATTTTGTTGTAGTCATTTGAAGTCAAATTACAAATTGCATTTTTTGACATCTTTCCCATAGAAATTAGTTTTAATTTCGAAGAATTATGATAATGATATCGTTTCGCCATATTTGACATCAATTCACAAAATTCCTCTCAGAGTTCATTTTCGTTCATCCTTATTCGTGTCCCTTTCACACCTTTGTGTCTCTTTCGCACTTATTGGTGGAAAGGGAAATTTATAAAATCGCGAATTACCCGTAACACGTGGAAAATATCGCGACGTGAACGCGCCCATCGGATTCTGCGTCTCTTTTTGCCCCGGGGTGACAGTTTAAACGTCGCGAAAATATGAAGTTCGCCGGTATATTTATATTCGTAATGTCAGCCGCGCGCGAGTTATATTTTATTGAATTTGTTTGTGTTAAAGTGTGATTTAAGTATTTTAGGAGCGATCATCGTGGGAAATACGCATTTAACTACAGGTGAGTGTATAAATTTCTTAGTTTTCTGTGTTGATTAAGTATAATTTCTGCCTTTTTACAACTGGCATAGATACCTGTCAAGCTGAGTTTATTTTGCGAAGTCTCACCTAAGGTATCTATTTTTATAGTGTTTCTTTTTTATTTCTGGCGCAAAATCACAACAAAATTTCAAACTGTTTTGTTTTTCACTTTCACCTTTGTTAGCCTGGTTCCTGAAAAAGAACCCGTTCTTCACAAAACTCCACTAATTCCTTCTTTTGTCGCGAATAGCCAGTCGCAATCCGCCAACTCCGTTCTTCGGCTCTTCTTTCGTTCATAAAAGGAAGTCTATTCGTTTTTTTATTCTTTTTGCCACTTGTTAATTTTTTTTTTCTAATATCACTTTCTTTGGTTTTTACTTCGCCTAGTTCTCACGTCAACTTTAAATTTTTATGGCTATAACTCTCCTCGCCCGTTGTTTTAATCAAACTGCGATTTTTGCCGATCTCATTTTGCGAAAACCTAATCTTCTTCGACTGATCAAAAATGCTTACCTAGCAATTCAATTACCCTACCAGAAGCTTTTCCTTTTTTTTTATTTTCATTTTTTAAAATCATTCTATTGGATGACTTTTCGTCCGCTTACTGATTGTGCTTAATTCGCACTTTTTATCGAGAATAACTTTTCTCAGGCCATTCATCGATTTTGTTGACTTGTTTGTCAAAATGGCAATGGCTTGATAAGGTGTCATTTGACACCTACTATATTTCAAGTCATTACGATTGGCCCGGCTTCACAGCATGTTGTCGTAAATACGAGGAATTTGTTGATAAGCGGTTCCCGCTGGTGAAGAGTCTTGAGTCTTCATCGCGTCAAATTCTCATTTTTTGTTTTAAGAGGTAACCACTCTGTATGCACACATGGGGCATACATTGTTTGTTACCTCTAAATGTTAGAAATCAAATACTTTGCTGAACATATGGGATGTACATACATACATATTATTTATTTCTACAATATTTGGCACCCAATATATATGTTTGTACATATAGGATGTACGTGGTATGTTTTGTGGCAATTGGTGATAACTATTTCTTTTTGTTTTTTGGGTTCCCTTTGATCTTTTTTAATTATGCTGCATACGTGTATGTTCCGTCGCGGAACAATTTTCAAAATTAAAACTAAAATACTAACTACTCACTCACTTTGTTCAGTAATAAATCCCGTGATACATCCCACGAAGCAACGCTAAAACAGAAATTAAAATCATTTATAAAATGATAAACAAGTAAAAGTCTCAGATCATTCACGATCTGAGACTTTATTTAAAAACGATAACTCACCTAAAAACAATTACACAATTACCACGATGTAAGGAATCATCCCACGATGGCCCAATGCAACGAAAAAAAACCTGAAATAACAACGAGTCATTATTAAAATTAAATAAAAACAAAATTCAAAAAGTAAACACTTACCACCTAAACATCTGCCATGAACCACTTTGACATTTCCAATATGGTGGCCCATAGCATAGCAAAGTATTCCGATTAAAACTATGATGACGCCATTTTTGGACCAAGATGGATAATTTTTGGACCAAAAGCATGAAAATTCACACGATGACGCCATTTGTGGAACAAATACGCAAAAATTCACGCAAAGACGCGGGCGTCATTGGCAACACCATCGGCAGACACAATCTCTATTGCGTTTCTGCCTATAAATAGCGAGCGATTGGAAATATAAAGTCACTTGCGATTTGACCAAGCGACAAGACAGATCGGTGGCTCTGAAACCAAATTAAGTCTTGATTAACAAAACCAAGGGAAGTATTTCTGACTCCCATTTATACTAATATTTTTATATAAACTTAATAATACTTCAGCACCATATTCTGGGAGTCTTTGAACCCAGCTACAATTAGTCTGAGCAGATCTGTGACGCTCATTCTGTCACCCCAACCTCACTTTTTATTTTCTATAATTAATAATTAATCTTTCTTTCTTCTGATCCACAGATTACTGAATAAATCTCACCAGTGGAGGTCAAGAAAATAAAAATAAAATTAGAATTAAATATTAGAGGTAATGGTAGAGTTTAGTAAATCAATGAATTGAAATAATGAACTGGAATTAGTTAAGATAAAAAATTGGATTATTTGTACCTGCATATAAGTCAATAAATAGTGAATTTTTGTTATTTTTATGCTAAGCCCACATTGGGACTTAACAGTGTGCGGTGGCTTGAATCATGGCAAAGGTAAACATGTGGTGCATGATTGTTTATTTCCATGATGCAAGACCCAGCGCTGAGGGGTGTATATGACGGTAAATTTTTTCAAGATAAGCATCGTTTACTTGAAAATGGGTTGCGACATTTTATGAGTTGAGCGACTTTGTTTCCATTGTGATGCGACTGCATTTTCACATATGGAGAGTGTTTGTTTTTTGAACAAATGGTCATGCGGAAATCTTTGAATGAACTAATGTGGGAATATGTCGCATTATTTATGCGGAAATATTTGCTCTTAGAAAGCGAAACTAATACATGTAAGTATACATTTGGATTTTTAAGATGAATTTTTGAAGGTTTATAGGTTTGTTTTTGTTTGAAATATCTTCTTGGGAATTTAGAAATTCTCTACCGTGGGATTTCCAGATATTGATATTATTTGGGAAATGAATGATGAAATATAAATTGAATGAATTGATGGAGCTTTGGCGTTTAGCCTATTGGGGCAATGGAGAAAGTGATGAGGCTGTAGGCTGATTACAGTAAGTATGCACTTTTTAACAAGTTTTATCTTTTTAATAATTTTTTTTTATTTATTTCTTTATAGCGAGTTAAAACAACTCTTGGCAGTAAAAACCATTGAGCTCTCTTGGATCATCGGAAAGGTGCTGGAAGGCGACGAGATTATGGTGGAAGACACCGTTTTTCAAAAAAATTATTTTTTACTGTCGCAAATTTTAAATACGCCGAGGATTGCCTTTTCTTTAGTAAATTTATCAAAAAATTATTTTTTACTTTCGGAAATTTTAAATACGCCAAGGATATACGCCTTTTCTATAGTAAATTTTTCAAAAAATAATTTTTTAATGTCGCACATGATCATTACCCTTGACAAGTTGCTGGATATGCTGTGTGCAACAGGAATTGGAGACGATGAAGGAAGACCATATTCTATGGATATGCAAACATAAATGTGGAGGACGTCAAATTTTTCCAATATTGTAACGCTATAATTAATCATTTATTTACAGGAAATATGAATCAAAATTAAAATGTGTGTGTGTGTGTGTGTGTGTGTGTGTGTGTGTGTGTGTGTGTGTGTGTGTGTGTGTGTGTGTGTGTGTGTGTGTGTGTGTGTGTGTGTGTGTGTGTGTGTGTGTGTGTATGTTATTAAATGTTTTTAAAAATATAATACATTACTATTATTACAATTATTATTATTATTCTGTAGTATTCTTTGTAGCTCCAAGCAATAATAATTTAAAACAGCGAATCGTGGAAAAAGTGCAGTGTTTTAGTGTTTAAATACTATACAAGTTACGTGTGTGCATAGTGTCTGAAATAAACTAAAAATAAATACTAATTTTTAAACGAATTAATTTGGAAAAATTCAGAATTGAATGACAGTTTGTGCATTTAATTAAATTTCATTTAATTTAATTTTGTTCGTTGCCATGGCAGCGTCGAAATTGTGAGCAAAATTTATATTTTGAAGTAGTAAAATTTATTAATATAATGATCAAAAAATTGTTCTTAATTGTACTTAATATGAGTGCGTGCAGCAGCAGGGATTCTGGGGGGACTGGGACTGAAGATCCCCTCAAATTAAGTGCAAGGGTGAAGAAGACTGCCAAATCTTCATCTTCGGAAAAACCCACCAAAGGTCCCAAAGAAAAGGCCATTAAGTGCCCAAGTGAAGAGGCCAAGGCAGTTGCCAAGAAAACTCTGACTGCAGGAGAAGAGTCTGCAGCAACAGCTCCACTAACTCCAGATATTGCTGCAGAATCTGTAGCTGCAGCTTCAACAAATGCTGAGTCGACATCTTCGACTCTTGGTCAGTACCCTACCCATCGGCGTCAGCGCCAAAGCCTAGCGGCTTAGTTATGAGGCCACCGCTTTCTTCAAGCGTCTCCAAGAAACAGCCAATAGTATCAGGAGGACAACCAGCAGCATTACGATCCGCGGCGTTAGTGTCAGGTATCTCTTATGCGCAGGTAAGTGGTGGTTCCAAGAGCAGTGCTGACTGCAGGACGGACCGCTAGCACGCCTCGGCTATTGGCGGAGAGTGTGGGGAGGTTCCACGAAGACCTGCCGCTGCCACCAGCTATATACAAAATATTTCGTGCCTACAAATCAAAAGGCCGTAGCACACATTCAGTCCTTTAGGGACTTTTACACCACTTACCTACATCCATTGGGAAGACACAGATGTTTGGCCTTCTCTGTTTGTCCCAACCACTCAACTGACTCTGAGGGCAGATAATTTTCAGAGTCCCTGTGTTGACCTGAAAGGAGAAGAGTAGCGGACCTAGACGACCTTCACACTAAGAGGGCTCCGGGAGAGCAAAAGAAAGACCTTACAGTTCCATTACGTTATTAGCGTGATTTATTAGTAAAGCAACAATATTGAATTCAAACTGGTGTGGCAACGTCCTACGAACTATGGTTTACATACTATCTTCAAAAAAAAAAATTAGCATCGGAATAACACAAACTGTTTTGACATCAACTTTTTCCTCCCTGGACTTTCCTGGAACGTGTAAAATCTACATATATTTTACTAATGACAGCTAATAATATGGTCCAAATTAACGTTTAAAATTTCAATTATAATTGTTTATAGGCCAAAGTGACCTTCAAATATGAACACTTAAGAAAAGGAAGATGAACCGTCATGCATAGATTTGATTGGCTTTACCTAGAATGAGATGTGCTTTCTGTTTAATTTATATACTAATATTTCGTTTAATTTTTTTGATACTAATTCGTTTTAACCAATGCTCAGGTTAATCATAACCGGTGCATACAATTCTCAGAACGCGAGGGCAAATACCTTGCCTCGCCTAATTCGCTATACCAGCGTCAGCAATCCATGTAGTAGTACCTAATTCTATAGATTATACAGGCACCAGTTGCAACGTGGAAATTTGAGGGCCCCCTTTTGCATATAAATTCAGATAAGTTGCGCCCTTTTTGTTGCTTTCTTTGTTTTGTTGCCTGTCGACAAGGTTTCGTAAGTATTGCGAGCATTTACAATAAGTTGACAAAATATATTTTTACGTTTTTTTTTGATTTCCTGAATTTATTTGGTGCCTGTGGCAGTGGATCCCTTTTGACTATGCCTTCTGATTACGACAGCCGACGGATTGTAATATATCTTAATCCAAGTTAAAATATACCACTAAATACAAATTGAGTCACAAGCATGCTTACGACATGCTATATGTAAGTAATCGACATAACGGCATAATCATGAGAAACATATCAACAAAGGCAGATATGGGTCAAGAAAGAAAATCGTCACTCACAATGAATGACTTAAAGAAAATAACATAAACAAAGCAGGTGTCAAGTTGCAATGAATTAAATAAAATTCAAGAGCGTGATTCATGTTATATATGAATATTGCATAAAGTGTAATGACCGACCGATCTTCATTGTTGACGCTTTCTCATGATTGCATTTGTATGATCGATAGTCATAATTTCTAGCGTAAGTAAAATTTATGTATAAATTTAGCGTGATTGATTGGGAATAATAATAATTAACTGAACCTTAAGCAGGAGTGTTATTTATTCATAAGTCGGCGTAATAGCCTAACATTTTATCGGCGTAATAGCCAGAAATTAAGTCGGCGTAATAGCCTAACATTTTATCGGCGTAATAGCCACAGAAGTTAAGTCGGCGTAATAGCCTAACATTTTATCGGCGTAATAGCCTAAGTTTTTTATAAATCGGCACTTCTGCCTACCAGGCTTCTCATATAAGAAGCAAGCACATTACAGGATGCTACTAGAAACTGGGACTCGAGCAAAACGCACACTACCGGTAAAGAAATTTCCAGGCGTAGGTTACTTCCGCCACTGAATAAGTTGAAATTTCGGCAGACCTCACCAATGTGTTACACGATTATTTATTACGTCGATTGTAATCGATAAAAAGGAAGGAAGGAAGGATAAGAAAAGTATTTTTTTGTAATAAATTTTGAATAGATACTTTGTGTTTTCGTTTTTTTGTATCTTTTTAGGAACATATATAGGGGAAGGAGAAACCAGCGAGGCATTTTATGTGTGGACTGAACATCCTCCCGCCTCAAAATTGAGGAGGCAATTAATAATAATATAATAAAATAATTAATAATATATGTATATATAAGTATTATTATTTTAATTTTTTTTTTGTGAAAGTGTTTGGTTGTAAACTAACTTACTGTGTCTTGTTTAAAGAAGTGAAGTATGTCTTTCCTTTTAGTCATTTTGATAATGACGTCGCCAGGAAGTTGAAAACGGTAGAACTTTTTTTCCTTTTTTATGCTGTCCCATGGTACATTGGCATTTTCCAGCAATTTGATAATGATGGGAATAGCCATGAATTGCCCTGCTAAGTCGACTGGGATCCATGGAGTTGAACTTAATAGATCTCCGTTGATTGGTGAGCGACTTTTAGACTGCGATGGAGAATATAGTATGCCATTTTGATGGGTAGGATTGCTTTCTTTTGTTAACGATGTGATGTCAGTCACTGGTTTGGGCCTCGTTGTTGGCTCTATACCAGTTGAGTTTTGCAGTCCAAAGGGCTCGTGTAATTCTGGCATGTCTAATGGTGTTATAATAGTTTTTGTAGCATGTGGTGGCAATGCTGCAGGAGCTTGTTTGTAGTGTCTTGGAGTTTTTATCTATGAATAACGTGAGTTTGACATACTCTGTGGCGTTGGAAGCCGTGGTTGAGTTGCTTCTATATTGTTGCTGCTATGCCTTGCTTTGGACTTGAGGCCCTTTGGTGTAGCGCGAGTTGCTACAGGCAGCCGAGGTTGAGTGTGAACTCGAACTTCTGGGCGATGTTCTCGACCCGAATTTAAACTTATCATTCGGCTTGGGTCCCTTTTGTAGCCTTTTTACTTCGGGTGAGACTGGCCTAGACTCGAATATCACGATCTCGTGAGGTGGAGGTCGGACGATGGCCGACTTGATTTTACGAGACCTGGAGGTAGTGGGCTTATTGGCCTAATCCGTTTGGGTGGCATCAACAGCTCCGGCTGTGTCGGGGTTAAGTCAACATCCACAGAATCCAAAGATTCGGAATTAAAGATTTCCAGAAGTTCTTCCATGGTGAAACAAATAAAAGTAAACTCAAAAATAAAAAGGCAAAACGAAAAATTAAAACCGCACTTGATCTCTACTTGACAACTTTCAAAACTAGAGTGAATTTTGGCGGATTCTGAACTTGTTTATATTCAAATATAACGGCAAGTTTAGAAATTTAGTAATGCCAAAAAGAAGTGCTATTGGCGGGGATTTTTGAAATAATTTTGAGACTAGAGATTTTAAAATATTTTTGAGATGTGTACGTTAAAACACATTTTGATATTGGTTTCTTTCATTGGAACGAGAGTACTTATTTTCTGTTTAGCTTTTCTTTCTCGTTCTTCCACTTGTGTTTTTTATGCAAAGTATGGAAATATTTTGTTTCAGTTTGTGTCGCTGTGGAATTAGTATTCTCTTGCATAAATGGATCTAGTACTGAGATTCTTACTCTCTCTATGACCAAATACAGCTTGCATTGGTGGAGTTGTATTTGAAACTGATTGAGATGGAGATAGTTTTGAAGTATTTCTCCTCTTTGTACTAATAGTGGAGAGTGTGCTTAAGGCATAGTGTTTTACTGCTTTACTTGAAGCATTTCTCCAGTTTTTTCTCTGGTACTCTTGATGTTCAAGTGTATTATGAATTTTGATGGATTCATGGTTTTCGGGGGGGTAGGCGTTGTCCTGCTACTGTGTGCAGTCTATCTTTTGGTGATGATGTTGATATATTGGTGCATTTACAAACTCTTTCTAATTTGTTGTCTTACTTAATGTTTGTTGTGGTGTAGGTGGATAGCACAGTCGTATTAGTGCGTTCTGCTGCTGGTACTCCTCCAACCAGAATCCAACCCAGTTCTGTGTTTTGGGCTGTTGGAGAGTTGCCAGATCCCATCTTTATACCATTTTTGATAATGGCGGCGTAGACTTCTGCTCCAAGGACAATATCGATTTCTCCTGGAATTGAGAAGGTAGATCTGCTAGCGGGAGGTTGTGAATGTGACGGTACATCTAAATACAAGGGCAACAACTGCGTGCTGCTTCTAGCTACGTCTAAGTCAGCTGAAGGTATTGGTTTTAGGAATTTACAAATTATTCCGGGTAAGTAAACTTTCTCATTCAACAAAAGGTGACAATTTTATTTGGTATTGACATTTAGACTACACTGGATTAGGAATAAATTGAATTTACTTAAAATATTTTATATATTCATAAGTTGAGTGCAGCTTGTTAACAACAATAACTAAAATGGTAACACTATGAACCAATGATGAAGTGCAGTTGCTATGTCAGGTTGTTGTTGCTATGCCAATATTGTTGCCACGCGCCGTTGACTAACGTTCTTTGGTGCTGTGCGCAAACTCTGGCTATATAAACAGCAGTTTGGCTTGATTCGATCTTTTTTGTGATTTAGCAGTGCAGTGATTAACTTGGCGATTTATTCCTTTGTGTTCTTTCCTAGTGTTATATTTTATTACTAAAGTAAATACTATGTTTAATTGACGGCTAAAATAAAATATTCTTATTCTGGGTACCGACTGGATTAAGGAGTTTATTTTAGATAGCGATTAAACTAAAGGTTTTTTATTGTGGGTAGCGACTGCAATAAAAAATATTACTAACAATACACTTTATTTCTGGTCTCGACGGAAATAAAGAATCTTTCTTCGGGTCTCGACTGAAGTTAAGACACATACTAACACTCACTTTAAGCCGGGTCTCGACTGACTTAAAGAATATTATCTCAATTCTCGACTGAGATAATATATTACTAACTGTTCCGTCTCGGAACAATCCTTAAAAACTAAAAACAAACTTATATACTAAAATCCTAAAAACTAACACTCACAGTTAAGAAGTTTTTCCCACGAAGACAATATACTCGAAGATCCCTCGATGCTATCAGCAACATAATCTAAAATAAAACAAAAAACAAGCATCAGTCATAACATAAACAATTATAAAAGTCTCAAATCATTTCATGATCTGAGACTTTAACCAAAAACACAAACTTAACTCCAAAAAAAGGGAAATCCAATCCCATGGTGCTGCGCAGGTTTATCTACGTCGTCAGCTAAAATTAAAAAGGAAAACAAATCATTAATAAAAATAAATAATATAAATAATATAAACAGTCAAAGTTTGGCATGTTGATTTCCTCAGTTTCTTTATCCAACGTATCTTTTGTTTTATTTTTTAAAATTGCAATTACGCTATTGTACAATTTGTCGAAACTCTTCTTGTATTCGATCGCTTGCTCTTCGTTTGTTTTTGCTAATTCTTTATATTTTGTGATGAAGCTATTCCTTATTTCTTCAACTTCTGTGTTTTTCTTTAGAATGTGATTGGCAGTGTATTGCCTGTTCGGAGTTTTCTTGAAGTTCTCTAATATGTCATTTCATTTCTTTGTTAAATCACTCAAGCTCATTTTCTGTTTTAAGCGGCTGCGACCGCTACTTGCTTCTTTACTTGTTTTATTAAAACTTTCTTGAATTTCCAAAATACTAGTAAGCATAAAGCAATAATTGCAAGTACTAGCAGAATTAGTTCTATATCTGATAGACTCCGATTGCTTTGCGTGATATTGTTAGTTGAGGAACCTGCATTATTATTTATCATCTGTTTACATTTTGGAAGCCTTTTTACGCATCATGGTATATATATATATATATTTTTTTTTTTTACCGATGTGGGAATTGATTCGCAATGAAGACACTGTTAGAAATGGTTAAATTTCTCGAAACTAGTTGGAAATTAAAAAATACAACACGGTGGAAAGTGAAATTCCCTTAAAGCAAATTGAAAAGAAAAGTTTACAAAGTCAGTTGTTTAATTAGTATTTAGTTTATTTTATTCTTATTTTTCCTATAATTTATATATATATATATATATATATATATATACATATTTTTCTTTTATTCTAATTAGTATTTTTTTGTTTTATTCTTATTTGTTTTTTAGTTCTTTTATTTTCTTTGAAAATATATCTCGTTGATCCCCTGTTGCTATCACTAGCAAGCGATGATAATCTTTTATCTCCGCCCTTATTTTAGCCTCGAAACCGGCTCTTTTCTTTTTTGATGGTTGCTGCTTCTCAGTGTGCTGTACCGTATCTCTGCCTCTTTTTCTATACTCCTCCAAAGTTGTTGGACGTGGCCCCGCTGTTGGATTTTTCAATGCCTCCTCTAGTGACTTTTTTAATTTCTTCCACGGCCTTAGCTGCTCATTCGTTTTCTCCGACGATTCCAAGTTTAGTTGCGCAGGGTCGCCATGTAAAGTTTCTTCCTTCCTTTTCACGATCGCCAATGGCTGATGAGAATCTTGCAAATATAAGAAGCAACAATATTTATATTAACTTAGAGATACAAATGGTAGAGCTCTGTGAAGCTTCTATACATTTGTATCTTGACCAAGTGAGAGCCAAAAAGCTCTAAGTCTGGTCTTAATATAAATGTTAATTACAATCACCAGAGCTGCGGGCAGCTCTATTGGTGGCACCTAAAATGGCTTAGAGCCAAAGAGCTCTATATGCAAATAAGGCAGAGGTGTGAGAGCTGGAAAGCTCTATTTACCTTGGTGGTTGTTCATGTCGGAGCTAAGGGAGCTCAATTAATGAAAAGACCAGAGTGGAGTATAAAATAACTCTGATTTATTTCCAATAGTACAGCCTTTTTATACAATCAAAATATCGCTTACTTCATCAATATTGCTTGCAAAAAATTAAGTTCTCACCGATCGATCATCTGGAATCCGTCTCACAAAGAAAGCGCTGGGTAAGCTTTTCGCAATACTCAAAGTTCTTACAGGCAATATGTTCAATGCTTGCTTATTGATGAGTTAGTTCACTGGCATGTAAATTCTTTTGCTTTCTTTCTTTTTGTGCTTGTTTACTTTAATTTTATTCATGCCGTGAATGCTTCATTCATTTATAGTTAATTTGTGTTAATGCTTCGCATAGCATATTGCTTTTCTTTTATTATGGACATTTTGCATGTGTTGTAGGTCGCTTAACTTGCGCTCTACAAAACACTTACCTATAACCAAGCAGCTGCCACCAAGTCGTTTGTCATTTCCAAAATGGCAGCTTTCAGTACATAAGTAGTAAAATATTCCGATTAGACTATGATAACGTCATTGGGTGTCTAAAACTCTAACAAACGACGCGAGCGTCATAGCAACGCCACCGGCAGACACAATTTCTATTGAGTTTCTGCCTATAAATAGCGAGCTACTGGAAGTAGCAAATCACTTGCGATTTGACCAAGCGACAAGATAGATCGGTGGCTCTGAAACCAAATTAAGTCTTGATTAACAAATCCAAGGGAAGTATTTCTGACTCCCTTATTACTAACAAATTAATCAAAATTCATTATATTTGATTAAATATATTTTCAGCATCCTAACTTGGGAGTATTGGTCCGAGCCTTTTTATGAGCAGCTGTATGACGGTCACTCTGTCACTCAAAATTCTAACCCCTTTAGTTTGAGTTGATTATTAATAATTCCTTTTTCTATTACAGATTAAGGAATAAAATTCGCCAGTGGAGACTCATACTCATTATTCCTTTCTATTTTTTAAATTAATAAGTTGGATTGAATGAAATTGAATTGTGAATTGAATTAGGGTTAAGTAACTGAATTGCCTAGCTGTTAAAAAGTATTTTGTGATCAATAAACCAGTGAATTATTTTGTGAATTGAAAATCCTGTCTTATCATTTCGAAAACCGGCACCTGCCCCCTTTTTTATGCTAAGCCCACATTGGGACTTAACATTAACAAATCACTTTATTGCGGCTCTTGACTGTAATAAGGTTCTTATTGCGGGTCTCGACTGTAATGAGAAATTTGCTAATTCAAACCACTTTATTGCGGGTCTCGACTGTAATAAAGAGTCTTATTGCGGGTCTCGACTGTAATAAGACAATTACTAATAAAACCACTTTATTGCGGGTATCGACTGTAATAAAGAGTCTTACTGCGGGTATCGACTGAAGTAAGACAATTACTAACACAAACACTTTATTACGGGTCTCGACTGTAATAAAGAGTCTTACTGCGGGTCTCGACTGTAGTAAGAAGACACTAACACAAACCACTTTATTGCGGGTATCGACTGTAATAAAGGTCCTACTCCCAAACCTTAATAAAATAAAAGGTCAAGTAAATCAGCTGCTATATATCGATCAGGTGAGTACAAGTCAATTGCTACAGTTGCATAAAACAAATTTATATAATAATCATTTATTCAACATTGGTTTCAGCTTTTTTTATTATAAACTATATATATATATATTGTAGTTCTCAAGTTATAGTATTTATTGGACTTGAAACATTTAGTGCAGTGAATAAACAAATAAAACCACTAGCTTTATACCAGTGGCATAATTTTCACCACACTCTTCATTATTTTGCATGTACGCTCTGACTACGGGCAGTACATTTTATGGTCCTTCGTAGCCAAATTTAAAGTCTAGTGGTATATATTATTTATCTTTCAAACATGTCTTCACTTCAAAAACTTTTCGCTAACCAAGTCACCTCTGCACAAATATTCCAAAAATCGTTCAATAACTACAAAAATACTGGTCCGACTATAAGAATACGCATTATACGATTATCCAAGCTACTCAGGCTTTAGAAGATAGCGAATTGCAAAAATACGTGCGTGGAAAATAAATACTAAACATACTAAACATTTCTAGGTACTCTCAGAGATGCACTAGATGCACTACAACACTGAGATATAATCCTGATTTACATGCTAGTGCAATGTTTACCAGCAGAGACGCATCGCTTATGGGAACAAGAAGTGAATAGTACAAATGAACTTCCTACCCTAGAATCTTTAAAGGCTTTTATAGAGACGAGATTCCGAACTCTAGAAGCAATTTCAGATGCAAAACCATATTCCGTAAACAAACCACCTCAAATTCCAAGAGAATCCACTCACCTTTCATCATCTGGTGACAGATGTATAATGTGCAAAGAGCAACATCGGATATTCAAATGTCCAAAATTTATTAAACAAGACGTAGATACAAGATTCAAAATTGTCACGTCAAATCATTTGTGCATTAACTGCCTCTCAAAAGGTCACAACACGAAATATTGCCCTAGCAAATTTACGTGTCAGCAATGTGGAAGGAAACATCATTCCTTACTCCATAGGAATATCGCAACTCCACAGGGCTTGATCAAAGCATCAGAAAACCTGAATTCACAAGCTCAACCTTCACCTTCTACAAGTAATATACACATGCTTCACGCGAATTGCTTAACACAGTATCGCCACAGCATTGCTCAAAGTGTCTTCAAAAAACGGCACCGTACTCACAGTGCGAGCTTTAATTGACTCAGGCTCGCAAGTCACATTCATAGCACAAGTCGCCGCACGAAAACTGTAATTACCAACTAGGAATACGTTAGTACAAATCACTGGCTTAGGAAAGTCAGAAGCTATGCATGTGAAAAAACAAGCAACAATACAAATTCACCCTTATTCATCATCGAACAAAGTAATTACGATCAATGCTCTGGTTGTAAATACTATAACAGACATATTACCTCCGTCCACCATTCCAAACAAGGAATGGAGTCATGTACGAGATCTGCAACTCGCCGATGCTCCTGCTCTTAGGAACGGATGTATACGGAGAAATTCTCTCGGAAGGATTACGAAAAGGTCCTCCAGGAACACCAATCGCGCAAAATAGTACGCTCGGTTGGATTTTTTTCGGAATTATCAACAATACGTCCACAATCCATACAGCGTCTGCCTTAACGCTCATTATGAGGAAGAGTCCTCACTTGATAAACTCCTGCGAAGATTTTGGGAAACCGAAGAACTGATACCTGGAAGACAACTGTCTAAGGCCGACCGTGATTGTGAAAAGTTCTACCAAAAAACTCATTATCGAAATGCAAACGGCCGATATGAAGTCCGCTTGCCCTTTATACAAGATAGTCCAAGCTTAGGCGACTCGCGTGGCATGGCTTTACGGAGATTTTACAGCTTAGAGCACAAATTAGAGCAAAATCCTGAGATCAGTCAGGAATACAAAGCCTGCATTAATGAATATCAATCATTAGGGCACATGACAGCAGTTGACAAAGAAGTTGATAAAGATAAATGCTATTATCTTCCACACCACGCCGTTATTAAAGACAGTACAACTACCAAAGTTCGAGTTGTCTTCGATGCCTCGGCTAAATCCAGGCCCAGTACTGCAATCTCAACTCTTCACAACGTTACTCAGATGGCGAAAGTAGAAATACGCTATGTCAGCCGACATAGAGAAGATGTACCGGATGATCAACGTTCAGCCTGCAGATCAAAATTATCAAAGGATACTTTGGAGAAATAATCCTAATGAAGTGATCAAAGAATACAAATTAACTACGGTTACATTTTGCACAACGCCAGCTCCTTACTTAGCAATTAAAACCCTTCGTCAGTTAGCAATTGATGAAGCTGCTAAATACCCTATAGCTGCAAAATCATACCACGTGAATTTTATGTTGATCTCCTCACTGGAGCAGATTCCATTGGTGAAGCCTATGAAATACAAACGCAGCTTATAAACATCTTGTCGTCAGCAGGATTCAATTTGAGAAAATGGGTCAGCAATTCATCAGATCTCCTACTAAGCGTCCAAAAAGAATATAAGGAAGTACAACTTCCATTACGGTTCGCAAGTGATGAATCTATAAAAACCCTGGGCATACATTGGCACCCAGGAATGGATCATTTTACCTTGCAATATAAACAGTTCGGAGATCGCATTTCTACAAAGCGTTCTGTGTTGTCAGAAATTGCGACACTCTTTGATCCATTAGGTTGGATATCTCCAATTATAGTGACAGCTAAAATTCTGATGCAAACTGTTCCGTCTCGGAACAAACAAACTAAAAGATAAACTTATTTAATAAAACTAACACTTACAATGATTCCAATAATTCCCGCGATGTATAAACAATCCCACGAAGTGACCAGCAGAAGCTAAAAAGAAAACCAAACACTGGCATTTATAAAAAAATCAACAAATGGTAAAATCTCAGATCATTTAAAAATTTAAACAATCTGGGATTTTACCAAAAGACAATACTTACACATCAAATAGATCCGAATCCCGCGCCACAGTCATTTCGCCAACACCTAAAATTAAAGAAAAAACAAATCACTAACAAAATTAAAAACAAATCAAAAATCAAAATAAACACTTACCAGTCTCCATCAGTTGCCACCAACAATTTGACATAATCCAAATGGCAGCCCATAGCATAGCCAAAGTATTCCGATTAAAACTATGATGACGCCATTTTTGGACCAAATGCATGAAAATTCAGACGATGACGCCATTTGTGGACCAAATACGTAAAAATTCACGCAAAGACGCGGGCGTCATGGGCAACGCCACCGGCAGACACAATTTCTATTGTGTTTCTGCCTATAAATAACGAGCGATTGGAAAGATAAAATCACTTGCGATTTGACCAAGCGACAAGACAAATCGGTGGCTCTGAAACCAAATTAAGTCTTGATTAACAAAACCAAGGGAAGTATTTCTGACTCCCATTTATACTAACATTTTTATATAAACTTAATAATACTTCAGCACCATATTCTGGGAGTCTTTGAACCCAGCTACAATTAGTCTGAGCAGATCTGTGACGCTCATTCTGTCACCCCAACCTCACTTTTTATTTTCTATAATTAATAATTACTTTTTCTTTCTTCTGATCCACAGATTACTGAATAAATCTCACCAGTGGAGGTCAAGAAAAGAAAAATAAAATTAGAATTAAATATTAGAGGTAATGGTAGAGTTTAGTAAATCAATGAATTCAAATAATGAATTGCAATTAGTTAAGATAAAAAATTGGATTATTTGCACCTGAATATAAGTCAATAAATAGTGAATTCTGTTATTTTGAAAAACGCCTGTCTTATCATTTCGAAAACCGGCACCTGCCCCCTTTTTTATGCTAAGCCCACATTGGGGCTTAACACAAACCTTATGGCTTTCTGGATGCTCATGCATCCATTGATGTGCATTGGCGACAATTCAAGACAAAGTTAAGTTAATTTACATTAGTGAAATTCAAATACCACTTTGGATTTTTACAATTAGTGATTTATCGAATTGCCAATTACATGGATTTGCCGACGCATCCAACCAAGCCTATTCGGCTGCCGCATACATCAGGGCCATCGATGAAGAGGGCCATGTCCATGTCACTTTACTAATGGCAAAATCAAAAATAGCACCCGTTAAACCGATCACGCTTCCTCGTCTTGAGTTATGTGGAGCAGTATTGTTAGCTCGGCTTATAAATCGTGTTAAAACAGACTTAAATATGATCAATACGCCCATATTTGCGTAGACGTACTCTTCCATAGTCTTAGCGTGGATACGCAATCACCGACACAAATACAAAACATACGTAGCAAACAGCATTGCAGAAATCCAGACCCTAATTGATATCCAAGCATGGCGTCACGTGCGGTCTGCTGATAATGCTGCTGATTGCAACTCCAGAGGCATTGAACCTGCATCTTTAAGCTCCCATAAGTTATGGTGGCAAGGAGCTCAGTGGCTGCTAAACTCGGAAGAAAATTGGCCTGATACAAATGTTTTGAGCGACAATAATGTAGGCTCGGAACAAAAACGAGTGTGCTATTTAACCACGTATGCAGATATCAATGAGTTAATTTGTAAATTCTCGACTTTCACAAAGTTGCTGCGAGTTACTGCATATTGTATAAGATTTATCAATCATTGCCGCAAGAAAGCTACAAATACATCTCAGAATCAGCATCATAATTCAGTTCAATTAAAACATATAGAAATCGCTTCCAATAACAATCAAATCATGGGAAACCTACCCGCTTCAAGAGTGAATATATCCAGACCTTTCCAACAAACTGGTGTTGAAACATACAGGCAATCGTTTTTATAAGGGTTATTATGCATTTTCATCTGCATGGCCACTAAAGCCATCCATATAGAGCCAGTTTCCGATCTCACCACAGCAGCTTTCATCGCAGCATTTCGTCGCTTTTCTAGTCGACGAGGACTTTGCACCGGTATATATTCCAATTGCGGAACCAACTTCGTTGGAGCCGACAAAACTTTGCAAAAGGATCTCAAAAATGCGATAAAACAGGCTAGCGAAGAAATGGCAGGAAGGGTAGCAGTAGATGGAATTTGGTGGCATTTTAATCCGCCCTCAGCTCCACATTTTGGCGGATTATGGAAAGCGGGAGTGAAATCGATTAAATTTCATTTAAAGCGCATACTAGGAAATTCTGCACTCACGTACGAAGAATTCGCACCCGTGTTAGCTCAAATCGAAGCTTGCTTAAACTCTAGGCCATTATGTCCCATCTCAGAGGATCCAGAGGACTTAGTTATCTTAACACCAGGAAATTTTTTAATAGGTAACTCATTGATTACTCCTCCACAGCCATTAATCGACAAGAATGTTTCATCATTAACACGATGGAATTATTTACAAGCATTACAGCATCAGTTTTGGCATAAATGGTCCAATGATTATTTAAATTCATTACAAAACAGACCAAAATGTCATACCCCAGTCTCCAATCCCAAAATAGGAGATTTGGTGGTTATAAAAGAACCCAATTTACCAGCATGTCGCTGGATATTGGGACGAATCGTTGCATTACATCTAGGAGCTAATCATCTGGTAAGAGTTGTTAGTATAAAAACAAAGAATGGAGTCCTAAAAAGGCCAATAACAAAATTTGCTATTCTTCCTTTAAATTAAATTACGCTCTCGACGATTAATCATCACAACAATCAAAATTATATGATTATTCTTAAAATACAAAGGTCACTTTATCCCATCAAACTAACTTCCCTGTAACCATATATATTTTTTATTTTATTTTATTTCAAACAAAATACTTAAAGTAATTTTATTTACAAAAATTTTCATTTCAAAATGTCATCTGCAAAATTTCAATTTGTTTCCTAACCCTAAAAGTGCATTCTTGCCATACAATACCATACAAGCCGTTACATTAGCTAACAAAACATTTATCTCCGTGAGAAAATTTTCAAAATTTCAATAATCTATTCCAATCGTCGCAATTGTATGCACCTATGTATGTATGTACATCATTTGTTTATATCAAAGAACATTCCGTAGTAGAGTGACAATTGCATTCTTGCTACAATGTATCATGACGGACCGTTAAATTGAAAAACAAATTTCGGCTCTGCAAATTTGTTTCAATTTAAATGCCCAACCGTTACTTAGATCGTCAAATCTCATGCCCAGCCTGATCATGAACAGATAAGCGGACGCGTTAGGGCTCTTTAAATATCGAGCTCGTCATTTCACAGGCCACAGTTTAGTTCAGAGTTTAAAGAAGGAAAAATGGAATTGTCCAATATTAATACCACTGTTGAATATACCAACCATACAAACTCGCCGCCAACACCAGAAAAAACAATTGAGCGCGAGGTAAAAGAAATCTGGGACCTGGAAAAACGGCTTAACCAGCTAAAGACGGCAACCCAAATTAAAAAGATAAACATACGGCTCAACTTCCTGCAGCTAGAAGAATCGGAGGTGATTGATATTACGGATTCTCCGCCACACTCACCAAGTCGGTCGTCACAAATGGAGCCAGCACCAGGACCATCTGGACCAGGACCAATAGGAGATGAAGCCCCACAGACATCGTCATCGCCCAAGATAAAAATATTGGAGGATATTGTATTGGTGCCGGCAGACGAGCCAAATAATGATCTCAACTTGATTGTGACGGATCACCAAACAGGCGACATCGAAGATATCACCGTTCCCTTGGAGGCTCTACTCTACAAAGGTCCAAAAAACGCAAGATCCGGTTCACGACTAGAGACGGAACCCAATATAACGTACGTCTGTTGAAAGATGGAAATATTAAAATCTTAAAATAAACGATCTAAAAGGAATTTTTATTGTTGTTTCTTCTCCAGAATCATATAATGTCCTCTCCTTTAATATACTTACTGGGGCTTCCTAAACTTCACTTGGGATCTGCGTTGGAAACAAAAACAAATGAAAGACATCAAACATTTTGAATTTTTCTTTTCTTTAAGAATTTGTACACACAGTATACTTAACTACATTACACATAAATTATAACTTCAGTACAGTTGAAAGACATTTCAGCCTTTCAACGGGGAGCAGTATGTTCCAAACAAGAGGCATTAACCCTGAAATAAAAAGAAAGGAGCACAAAGCATCAACCTTAATTTTAAATTATAAACATCTTACCTAATTAGTATCATAATTGCATGCAAAGGTTTGCAAATTCCTTTCAATTTCTTCGAGTATTGCATCGATTAAATCCTTTTCATCGTCCGCCAACATCTTGAAAACCTGAAAAAAGAAACCAGACCGACCACAAAGAATCAAATCCTTTTTATTTAAATCATAAATTTGTCTTACCTAATTAATTGTAGTTCCACGAAGCAAATGTGCACATCAACAATTGCTACTGTCAAACTCAAGTCAGCTGGACAGCAGCAAGTATATACATCACGGAACAGAGATACAAAGAATTCTCATTATGTTGAGCACAGCTAAAATAAAATAAAAAAAACATTAAAACAAATATACTAAGTATTTCATACTTCCCTCAATTTCTTCCAGATTCCTCCAGTCACCTCTTCAGGTACATCCTCCATGTCAGGAACGTGTCTGAAAATAAAATAAAATAAAAAAAATATATATAGATATTAGTTTGAAGCAACTAATTAAACAAAGTAGTATACAAAAAACTACAAGAATAAGCAAATTACATGCAAAACTGCCAAGAAACCAATTTCTGGGCAGTACAACAACAATTGCATGCAAATGTAAACATTGCCAATTTCTTGCAAAATTCATATTCTCTGCTTAATAAACATTTGCAAATTATGCAAATATGTTTATATATGCAAATTACATGAATTTGCATTAGGCACAAAGCGTACAATTAACAAAAATCAACAATTTACACCATTGTTGACATTTCACAAATCAGTTTTTTCCAACATAAATAATTTATAAGAATTTACATATTTCCTGCAAATTATTTATGCTGGAACTGACACATAATTAAAATTAAACACTTAGAAAATAATAAAACACACTTACCTGGATAATTAATCCATAATTTGCCGAAAAAACTGCACAAACAAACCCGACACTTTCGAACTAAAATACCGCGAACGCGACTGTCAAATTGACTCGCGAGAAAGTCAATTAGGTGAAATCGACGGCACGCAACCTATTGAGCAGGCTTAGAAAGTGCGAATTTCTCCAGTTAATTAGAAATTTAATAAAAAAGGTGAAATTAATTCCCATAAGGAGTGGGAAAGAGAAAGATCCGAAAACGAGATGCAAAAAAGTGGAGAGAAATTTGTGTTCCACATCGAAATTTGTCATGATATGGCAGTGCGACGCCATATTGACAATTTTTAGAAAAATTGAAATATTTAATAAAATAAATTACGAAAATTCATGGATAATTTATAATAAATTAGTTGAAGGAAATTGGCACATTTTGACATAAGTATACAAGTCAAGCAAAGTCGAAAAATATGCTTAATTTGCATTTTTCTTGTGGAGCGTATGTCAAAATGGCCGCTTAAAGCCTATAAAAAGGAGGCAATCCCTAAGATCTCTCTCAGTTTTTTTCAAACGATCAGATATGCAAGTACTAGCATCCGATCAAGTGACAGTGAATTTTTATTTTTCAGCAATTAAGCATCTAATAAAAAGTGCCAATTCAAGGTACAATATTATATATGCTGGAAAGTGGTGCAATTGGTGCTGGCAAGGGACATAAAGTTTTGTTGGATTTGGATTTTCAGATAAGTGTTGTGTAATATTAATTAGTGCGTAATTTAAATAAGTTTCTTGCATAAATTTAAACACATGTCAAATCTGGCATTTTAAGAATATATGCAACGAAACAAAATAGTTAATTAGTTATGTTAAAATAAGCTTAAAGTGAATGAAAAATAAGTGCATAAAGCGTGAAAATTTTAGAAAAGGCTACAAATTGCATTTAGTTGAATATATGCCAAAATACGGCATAATAACTACATATGCAATCGAGCAATTAATGAACAGAATTAAATTGAATTTGAGTGTTTCGCAAAAGAGTTATTCATTAAATACAGCATTAAACACAAGCACACATATCTATTTTTTCATACCGCTACACTGTCCACCTAAATGCCGTAATCTAGCTGTAGTTATCAATTGCTGCTACATTACATCTATTTTCTGTGATATTTAGAAAAATATAAATTACTTTTTTATTTAATTACATATTTGCACATACGTTTCAGTTTGTTGTAAAATATTTCACCATGAAGTTCCTTTAATACATTTCGAAATTCAACATCTTCATCACTTTCAATTTGTTTTGATGCCACATAACAAATATTTTCACTACCTTGCAAAATATACTGAAATGTATCATACTCAATAGTTAAAACATTTTCATTAACAATAGCACTGTTATTTTCACTGTTCGCACTCATATTTCATAGATGCTTACTCGCACTAAAATCTGTATCCGTTCACGCTCAACAACGCCTGATAGAAAACTGCGCACTGCATCCTCTTATTTCTCTAAACATTTTCTCACTTTCAGCAAAACTAAGAAAAGTTTCATTGATGCAAGAAAGGAATGACATTGCAGTGTTACGTCGTGCGTGCGTGCCGTGCTCCTGGAGAGAGCACACAGCTTTTATAGTTAAACAAACTCCTTTCCTTTCGCTTGATTATTTATTTTCGACACAAAATCTTTTTATTAACAAATTTTGAATCTTATTATTCGATTCGAGTCACTTGACAAAAATTTTTTTAGACACAAAAATCTTTTGGTTACAAATTTCAATTTAGAAGCAAATATCTTTATTCCAGTACAACTCTCGGCGGATTTCAAAAAACGACTCCCCGTGGTTTGGGCTTGATGGCCCCAGGTACCCACGATCACTTTTTTAAAAGCTTTTTTATCTTATTGTTTTATTGCTTTCTCACGACGTTGAAAAAACGTACGTGAGAAAATGCAAAAAACTTTGGTAGCAATGCATATGCATGACAGCAAAACTGTAATCTGATATGCACTTGTGCGCCCGTCTTGAAATATTAATTTTAAGCGGGCGAGAATAATTGTAATAATTGTATGTATGTATGTACATACAATTAGATTACAAATTGAATAATATACGTATGTGCAGTGTACAGTGTACGTACAAAAAGAGAAAAGAAGAAGACACTGTACGTAGGTAAGTGTGCAGTGCATATCGTGGGAATGAAATGCATGCCTGATAACAAAATGCAATTTATGCTAAATTGCATTTTGTTATGATATGGAAATGCATTTTTAAATGCATTTTAAATTTCAAATGAAATTTTAAATTAAATAACTTTTCATTTTCAGGGTCATTTATGTGATACATCAATATATTGTATAGGGCAATATATTGATGTATTGACCTAATGGTTGTGATTAGGGGCATAGGTACCTGAGTCACAACATCCCTCCCCCCTGGGGAAAAGAAAGTTTTATTCTTTTGAGAAGAAAACTTTCTTTCTAACATATGCAGAATTTCAATACTTACAGGAAATTTTAATATATCATAATCTTATAGCAAAAATTGATCAAAATATGTACATATATTGTTTGTATATTGTTAGTTATACTAGTTAATTACTACGTATAGGAAAAGAAGAGAAGAAGGAATACCTCGTTATAGAAGGAGTTGTGCTAACAATAATATATGTTGCATATTTTACATATAATTCTTTGTAAATTTATGTCTTATATGGTAATTCTTATTATTCCCCTTTTTTTTTTTTATCTATATATATATATTACGAGTATCGGAGGAAGATTTGAGAAAGGAAAAAAAAACAATAAAACTTGAAGGGAATGTATCGGGCATCAACTTGCTGACGGTTCTATGTTGATTTGATTAGGATTGTATATGGGGAGAGAGAAAGGGAAAAAAAAATCGTTTAATTGTTGTGATAAGAAAGATTCGTTCACCGTTGTTCGTGTGAGTAGGTTTAAGAGAAATGTATTCATTTTACTGTGCTGTGGGGATTCGTTTGATGATTTCTTTTTTGTTTTTTTTTTGTTTATATATATATAAGAATTGTTTACGGTGCAAATTTCGCGATATAATCTAATTATCAAAGTTTGGAGTGCGGTCACTCGCAAGATGTTTTTCGCCGTGTACGTTTCGCGTCGGCCCTACGAAGCCCCACAGGATTACGTTGTGGTGATCTCCGGGATATACGTTGACTCAATTTGGGCTCGCTGGAGGGGGCCCATTCGGTTGAATTTTGTCTGCCCGGGAAGGGATACTATTCCGATTTGGGGGGCAGAACCCCGCGCGGGCCAGTATTATTCCGTGGACTTTTCGCTGTGGCCCGACTATAATATGTCGTTTGCAGCTTTAGGTGAGTTTTTGTGGCCCATCATTTGCCTTGTTAGTATAATAATCTTTCCTTTTTTTTTTATTTTGCAGGAGCTAATATCGTGCTGGTTGGGTGGTCTATCTACTTCCCCGCCCCGAGTGCCGTGGATAGCCATACTCCATTGATAGGCCCGGACGCTGAGTAACCGCAATTTTTCTTTTCTTTTTTATTATATATACATATATATACTTATCATGAGTTAGTGTTTTTAACTATTTTTTTTCCTCCCTATTTTTGTATTGCTAATACTTGTCCTTCTACGGATTGAACACTCAAAAAAAAAATAAAATATTTTTATAAATAAAAAGAATCAATAAAAAAAAAGGAAGTGGATTTTTGGAGATATAAAATTGATGTTGTTTTTATTGTTTTTGCCCTTTCTCCTCATAGCTAGTTGCCTTTGTATTGTTTATATTTATTATTATTTTTTTTTGTTTTTCTTTTATTCTTTGGTTTTAGTATCTATAATTCGATAGGAGTTACCTATCATATGGGTATTTGTAGCTAAACTAAAATTTATAGCTGAGCTGGGATAAAAAGGTATGAATAATGCTAATAAAATAATTACAATTTTTTTTTTTTTTTTTTTTATAACTATTATGTTTATCTTATTTACTTATTACTTTTTAATATTTAGTAGGTACACTAATATGTACGGTTGTTATTTACTTATTTATTTAAAAAGAAAATGTTGGTGCTAATGTATAGTAACTTCTTTTTTTTGTTATTATTTATAATACCTTATTATTTGATATGTTTAAAGCTTTTAAGCTATTAAAAATGAGGTGAATAATATTAAATTTGTAATTATACATAAATGTTTGGTAGTTTTACAGCTACTTGCATTTACCTTATTTATTTATTTATTTTATTTATATAAATCTTTTTTTTACTATTATTAGTTATGTTTTTTTTTTTTTTTTTTATACAAAACTAGATGTATATACATGTGAGATATTATTAATCTATTGTTGGAATGAGGGTGGGTATTATTGAGGACTATAAAAAAATGGGAAAAGGAGGTTACTCTTGTTCGTTTCTTGTTTCTGTCAAAGTTTTCTAATGCCTGTTTTTCTTGGAAGTAGATCCCTGTGCTTGAATTCATTGGATTTATCTCGATTCTGAAAACATGAGTCCATTGGATACGTACAAATATAGTGTATATATTTAAAATAGTTATATTATAACATTAATTGGAGAAAATTTCTCCAGTTTTCCTGTTGGGAGCAGGAGTTATCTTAAATCTTATCTCTCTAGGTGCAGGCGTAGGAATACCTTCCAGTTCTTGTTCTGGGAGTGTATTTTGAGATTCACGGGTTTTTCGTTTGTATTTAATATACAGATAGGCGCCAATAAAAGTGATGATTAAAGCCACTGTTAAATATGACAGTGCATAATGGTGGATATGATGGCTATTTATGGGATTAAGAGGAATTTTTTCCTGATCATTTTGGAAACGAATGGATTTTAGAAGTTTATCTAGATCCATGCTGTTTGTAATATTTAAGGGATTTCTTTCTGTGGGTGTTTCCACCGCGGAAAACGTCATATTCCACAGTATACTGGAAATGTTAATTGATGGGACGAAGTTTGAATTAAATTTGGATATTTTTGCATTATGTCCGTGCAAGATGAATTCTTTGCTTCGTACATAACAACCGGGATGGATATACATTGTTCCTGTTCCATGCAGGGTTTGTGAATTAATGGAATTTTCACAAATTATATCTATATGTAGGGATTCTTTTCGGGAGAAAAGCCAAGCGTTTTGCTGCGATAATTGCGTCCAATAATGATTTTGTTCTAATTTTTGGATTTTGCATTTCGATGTAATTGGTTCCTTTTTAATCAAATTTACTTCACATTGGTTTGCTTTTGTATTTGTGTTTAGGATAGGCGATAAGATCTTACAGTAAAAATGCGTTTGGTCCAACGTTGCGCAATTATGGATATCCTGAAGTGTTAATTCAATATAGTGTTCACGATTGTAGTCTATAAGGATATATTCCTTTAATGGGTTAATGTACACGAAAGATCCGTTGAGGAGTGTAGGTAATGGCATTGCTTTAAAAATTTGATATGGTTCCTTGAAAGGAAGGGGAATTCTGAGCTCTATAATTATTTTATTATTGAAGATATTTGCGGCTATTGTACTTAATTTGTATATCTGTGTAATTATATTTTGTCTGGAATTTATGGGAAGCATCATTGAACTGGGCAATTCCTGCCTGATATTCAATAAAACTTCTTCAATTTTTTTCGGGGATATGAGCGTAGGGTGGAATTTTCCATGCCTTGAATCTGTTAGAAGATCTATTAGCTCTGTTTGGGTATTTTGGTATCTAAATGCCATTAATGAGATTAGTGAGATTAGGAATTCGAGTTCAATGGATATTTTGTTATCTAATGTTCTGTTTTCCATTAAAGAAGAGGCTATCTGAATCGATATCAACTTTTTATGCATAACCAGGAATTCCTTTTCAATTGCGGTTTTAGTTTTGTTGAAAATATTTGCAGTTGCTTCGACTATTGCAGTTTGGCTTTTCATAAGGGAAAGGAGGGAGTTTTGGTTTAAGGTAAGGTTATGGATTTGCTCATCATATAGCCTGGCATCGTCTTCGTCCAATGTGCCAAAAAGAGCTTTAGAGATTGCGCCTATTGCATTAAATAGCGCTCTTTGTTTCCTATTTTGTGTTACAAGTAACATATTCCTATATTCTATGTTTGCTATAATAAGATTTATTTGTAGCAACGTACCGTTACAGGTGTGGGCCATTGCTGAATTCCCATTAAGTCTCTGGCAGGTCATCGTTATTTGCTGTGCGATGAACTGAATATTATTGAATTCCGATTTAAAATTCGCCAGGTCGTAATAGGTGACGACTTTCCATTCGTTGGTATAGAAATTGGCTCTGCCAATTTCTTCAAAATAAATGCCTGCACTAGCATTTAGTTGCTTTACTTCTATTCCTGAGCCATAGGCTAAAGGGATGAAGATTAAGAAGACTGCCATTTGTATCATCTTGAAAACCTGGAAGATGATATTGCGTTATTCAATTGGAATAAGTCTTTTTGAAGAGGATGAAGCTTTTTGTATTAGTCCGAAAAAAGTTTTAAGTCATTATTATGGACTCTTCTAATTTTATTATTGACTTTTATAGTGGAATTTTCAGGGGAATTGATTTCCATTATCTCATACGGGCCTGACCATAGTGGGGAGAACTTGTTATCTCGAACTCTGCTCTTGAGTAAGACTTTATCTCCTACTATGAAGGATTTCTGGGCGGAGTTTTTGTCGTATTGCAATTTGGACTTTTCTTTATTGGCCATGGCTATGTCTTTAGCTATTTTGAAGCTGTGTTGTAGACGCGCTTTCAGCTCGTTTGCATAATTATCGTAATAATAGCAAACTGCTGGTGATGATTTCAAATTGTTTGGGATTTCGGCTGGGAATCCGTATAGGAGTTCGCGTGGAGTATAATTAGTACTCGAATGAGGGGTGGTATTGTATACAAACATGGCATATGGGATCCATGTATCCCAGTCTTGTGGATCTTTTGCCACATAAGATCGGAGATATTCAGCTAAAGTTCTGTGGCTCCTCTCCAATGCACCGTTAGTCTGAGGGTGATATGGAGTAGTTTTGAGCCTTTTAATCTTCAGCAGTTTTGACACCTCGGCGAACATGCCACTTATGAGGTTGGAATCTTGATCTGTTAGGATACTTTCTGGAATACCATGTCGACAAACTATTGTTGTCGTGAAGGCTTCCGCTAATGTCTTAGACTCGGTGTCGACTATGGGAATAGCCTCAGAAAATTTTGAAAGGTCATCTTGGAATGTAAGGAGATATTTGTTTCCAGAATGAGAAATTGGGAGAGGTCCTACAACATCTAGGTACACTCTTTCGAACGGTTTGGAGCTTATGCTCGAGATTTTCATTGGAATTTTTGGATTTCTGGATACTTTGTTTATTTGACAAAGTTTACATTTCCTTACGTACTTTATTATATCGTCTGACATGCCAGGCCAGTAGAACTGTTTTTTAATTCTTTTGATAGTACGGGAAACGCCTTGATGGCCTCCCGTCGGTAGTGAATGAAAATCCTTTAAGATCTGCTCGATCTCCTTGCTGTCGGATAAATATTTAATTGAATCCTGATGGAGTTTGATGTTTATTTGCTGATTAGCGAAGATCTGGGTAAAAGCGTTTTTAATAATTATTAGATTCTGTGGATCTAATATAGGGAAGGAGATATTTATTTGTTTTAACTGATTTGCTTCTGTGTATGAGCAAATCTCAGTTAAAATTTTCTCAAGGTCCAATCTATCTCTTTGTGATCGAAAAGGTAAATTAATTTTTGAAATAATTACTGTTGACTCTTTTCTCTTGAAGAAGTTCAGCTCATTTTCTAAAAGTGGAGATTTATCTGAAAATTTAAGTTTCGAATCCAACACTCTTTCAAGTTCTGTATCTTGCATTGGCAAGATGAAAAATTTAGGATTCGCATTTTTAGTCAGTAGGAGACGAAAATTAGTCTCAGTTATTGTAACTGCGGAATTGCTCACTTGTGATGGAGCTGGATTTTGATTAATTACACTCGTGTTGGGAGTATTCAAATTCGCCTGAGCTCTGGCTTGATTCCTTGTTACCACATTTACGCTAGTGGTAGGTTCTGCGAACTTTTCGTTGCTTTCTGGAATGGCTCTACTGAGAGCATCTGCATTTGTGTTGAGCTTGCCTGATTTATGGACTATTTTGTAGTCATATTCCTCAAGACGTATTCTCCATCTCATCAGTCTTGAGGAGTGATCCTTCAGATTCATGAGCCATACTAATGGTTTATGGTCAGTTATAATTGTAAACTGTCTGCCATAAACGTATGGTCTGAATTGCTCAACTGCGAAAACTATTGCCAAGAGCTCTTTCTCTATTGTTGAGTAACGAGTCTCTGCACCATTGAGAACTCGACTCACATAGGCGATTGGATGATCTTCTTGATCATCAACTTGTGAAAGTACTGCTCCGATGGCGTAGTCACTGGCATCAGAGGTGACAAAAAATTGCTTGTCGAAGTCGGGATATGATAAAATTGGTGCTGAAATTAATTTGTTGCGTAATTCGCAAAATGCTTCGTCGTAGATTGCGTCAAACTTGAAAGGAGTATCTTTTTTCAAAAGACTTGTAAGAGGTTTCGCAATCTTTGAAAAATTTGGTATAAAGCGGCGATAATAGCCGACAAAACCAAGGAAGGCTTTAATATCTTTTTCCTTCCTGGGTCTGGGGTATGACTGAACTGACTTAATTTTCGCTGGGTCAGGTTTGACTCCATTTTCTGTAATTATGTGCCCTAAATACATAATTTCCTTTCTTAGGAAATGGCACTTGTCTGGTTGGAGTTTCAGATTAAAATTTCGGAGACGGCTAAATACTGCTGTGAGTCTTGTGTTGTGATCTTTTAGATTGTATCCATGAACTACAATATCGTCCATGTATACGAAGCAATATATGCCTTGAAGGCCAGATAAAACATTATTCATGGCTCGTTGAAAGATTGCAGGGGCGCCTTTTAAACCAAATGGCATGCGATTGTATTCGTAGTGGCCATAGGGTGTGCTAAAGGCGGTTTTCTCCCTGTCCTTCGAGTCCATCTTTATCTGGTGAAATCCACTGGCTAGGTCGAGTGTGGTGAAATATTTCGACTTCCCCAACTGGTCTAATATATCAGTGATATTAGGCAGTGGGTATGCATCGCCAATAGTAATGTCGTTAATACGACGAAAATCTACCACAACTCGCCACTTTTTATTTCCATTCTCATCTGGTTTTTTAGGAACCAGGAGAAGTGGAGAATTCCAGGGACTATGGGAAGGTTTTATAATATCAGACTGCAGCATTTCTTGTATCTGCCGGTTTATTTCAGTTCGGCTTGCCTCAGGAAGTCTATAAGGCTTGGTGTAAATGGGCGGTTTATCTTGGAGGGTCTCGATTTTGTGGGTAATCGCATCTGTATATGAAAGGAAATCCCCTTCTATGAAGAAGAGATCGTTGAATTCCCTACAGATATCGCGAATACTCTCGGACTCTTCTGAATTACAGTGATCCAATTTTATAAGGTTTTGCAGTTTTCTTATTCTGCCCTTAATTGGATCTCTGTTTGAGTCTGTAGAGATGACTACAAAGTCGTCCAAGTCTTGGTATACTGGGTTCACCTCGTAAGGGCCCAGATCGGCGTCCTCCTCATTTGTATTGAGGATTAGGACTTTTGCCATACCATTGACTGGTTCGACGATCGAGTTTCCAAGAAATAAGCCTGGCCTTATTTCCTTCTTGAAACAGACCGATTCATCTTGAAGAGAAGGAGTTGGAATTTCAATGATGAATTCTGATCGAGCCGGAATTTTAATTTTGTTTAATTTATCCGATTCTTTCTGATGTTTGTTAGGAAGGAGATATGATTCCAACTTTTGTGGAATTATGAAGGAGTTATTCGATGATTCCGACTCGATAGAATTTGAAGAAGTTAAACATTTATTGAGATTCCTTGACTTCTTTTTTGATTTATTACTAGACTTCACATTTTGTGAAGTGCTAGATGATGGAGATAGATTTTTGTTTGATGCAGCCTTTTGTGCGGCTGTAGATGGGGATAGATTGTCGTTATTATTTAGTTCCATTTGGGTTGGAACTACTGATGGTGATATTTTTATTTTGGAATTACCTTTGGGCTTCACTTCCTGTGAAGCATTGGATGGAGATAGATTGTTATTATTTTTTCGCTTCACTTCTTGTGAAGCATTTGATGGAGATTGATTTACATTGCTTTGCGAAACAATTGATGGAGATAAATTTTTATAATTTTGTTTGTTGGAGAATGTTATCTCCGTATACAGTAAACTTTTAGTATGAGACCTCTTTTCTGGGTCTTCGCTTTTCAAATAAACATATGGGTAATTTGAATAGTATTCCTCATACGGATAAAATTCATTTGAATCGTTAGTTTCTAGAGAAATGTATTTATTTTTGTAATTGATACTAGCATTGTATCGAGATAGAAAGTCGTGACCAAGCAGGCCATCGTATGAGAGGATGGAGTTATTTCCCACTATTTGAAATGGGTGTTCTAAGATGGAGATATTTTGCTCAGATTCCAGAGATAATTTTGCGAATATTAGTCCTTCTGTACAAGTGGACTCAGTAAACAATGTATTTATATTACAGACAGCATCTCTGTAGCAGATACTGTCTGGCTTTAATGGATGGGGTTTAATTAAACTGATCTCTGCTCCCGTATCAATTAAAAATGTGAGTTTTGGAGCAGAGCAGATATCGATGGACAAGGAAAGAGTTAGCGAATTTTTATTTATTTGGACAGGGATTTGAATTAATTTGTTTTTGTCTAATTTCCTGTCGATATTGTTTCGGGACTCCTGTGAACTTGTGCCTTTGTTTGTATCTGCGAGAGGTTGCCGAAATTTACCTCCCGCTGCTTCCAGTTTCCCTGCCTGGATGCCGATGAACTTCTATTATTTTTCCTCATTGGAGATGGTGATCTTTTTTCCGAGACGTTTGCGTTGTTGTATCTCGGCGGTGGAGCTCGATTTTCTCGGATTACCGGCTGTTGCCAGTCCCTGTTTTGTGGCTGTCTCTCAGCCGTGTTCGTTCGCGGAGTATCGCTTACCTTTTGAAAATTATTTCGATTTCCTTGGCTGCTATTAAGACGATTATTATTTGCAGCTCTAGTCCTGCATTCCTCGAGTGTATGTCCCATCCGATGACAATATCGACAAGATGGAACCTGTGACGGAGATGTAACCTTATTGTAATCTGTAGGACGTTGTTGTAATTGCGAATTAATTCTTGGAATTGTGTTAAAATTTTGCGTTGAGCGTTGTATGACTGGGCATTTTGAAACAGCATGCCCCAGTCTACCACATTTAAAACAAAGTAGATTTGAATTGCTATTCTGTTGAAAGGGATATTGATTTACCTTGTTATTTGCTTGAAAATTAGGTTGCCTTTGCTCTATACGTGATGAGTGATCTAGAATATTTGACCTTAGTGAAGCGAAGGATTTATCAGGATGAACTTTAGCTAAAGTCTGTAATTGTGGATTGGATAATCCGTCTTCAATTGCCCTTACAGCCTGACTCTCATTATCTTTTAATAATGATTTTAGTAGTACTTTATCCGTTGTGTAAGAGTGCGTTGCCTCATTTAATTTGGATAGTGTTGCATTTAGTCTTTGAAGGAAGTCTTTTACACTTTCCTCTCTACTTTGTCTCGAATTACTTAAATGAGACTGTAAGGTGGATCTAGGAGTTTTAACTTCAAAAGTTTGAGTCAATATCAATTTTAGATCAGGCCACTCTGATATCTCATTGTATCTATATACATCATATGCCTCTGCAGATAATTTACTCCTTATTAAGCTAAGGAGGGAGTGTTTTTCGTTCACCGTCGATGCCGTCGCGTATATATCATCACAACTGGAGATAAATTTGTGGAGATCTTTCGGATTTCCACTGAAATTGGGGATGAGCGATCTAGCTTCTGATAGGAAGGAGGTAGATTGGTCTCTAAAGGAGACATTACTATGATTTTCCCTGAAATTAGTTGTATTATTTGTTAAGTTTTGGGATCTTGAGTCCAAGTGTTCTTGGAGCGCAATTATAGTGTCTGTGTATGATGTTTCTATATCGGCGTAAACATCATTTTTAAAATAGTCATTTTCGAGGTCGTTGGGGCTGGTATATGAAATTAATTCATTGTGCGTTGCCTCGAAATCATCCCAGTATTTGTTCAATGAATTTATCTTTTGTGTCAGATATGTCTGTGTTGTAGTCGATAATGAATTAAAATTGATCGATTGTATAATTCGCGATATTGACTTTTGCCTATGATCCTGCAACCTAAACCTTACTGAATTAGATTGATTATTGTCTGTGTTGTCTTGATTATCAGCTGCAGTTGTTTTTTGTGAAGTTTTTGGAAGTGGAATGTAAAACGGGTTATTTGTGCGCTCTGTATGGAGTGAAATGGATTTTAACCTATCAGACAGAGTTGCCTTGGTAAGGTTGTACCAGTCCTCTGTTTTGTCATAACATGACTGTTTATAATAATCATGAGATTCATCGAAATCTTCATGATCTTGAATAAGGGTTTCCGTTTTTTCGAATGAAGCCCACAAGTCTTCCAATCTTTGAAGTTTTTCGGAAGTAAAATCCGAAGTCCTTTTTCCTTTATTAGCTTTGTGATATTCGGCCAAGATTTGTCTAACTTCTGCGGTTCTTTGGACCTGAGACAAGCAAAGCTCGTCGAATGTTTTGTTTTCGTTTGTCATGTTTTGTTGAGCAGTAAAAATCCGAGAATTAGGTTGAAATTTAGTATGAAATTTATTCAAATTGGGAGAAATTAGGTATATGTTTACGTATTTTTTTTGTAAAGAAACAAAATTTTAAGGAAAATCTGAGAGTTGTGCGCGAAAATAAATAAAAGCACTTGCTTGTTAATTATAATTGACTTTGTATATATATATGTAGCAGCTGCCAAGCAGCAGATCAATTGATGGGATCGGAGAATATTGGGATCAAGTTTGTTAAATTTTGTAAAAAAAAAAAATTTAGAAGACGTGGGAAAATTTTATGGAACAGAGAGGATAGGAGAAACACATGCAAAAATTGACTAATACTCTCAACAATTTGAAACAGGCAGTAAGCTATTTATATGTGAATATTTTTGTTAAAAAGAAAACTGGAAATTGAATTTGTATTTACATAAATTTTAAAATAAATTCGGGAATAGGAACTATTTCTGGAACACTCTTTCCAATCAAAATCTCTCCGCTGAACGATAGCCTTACAAAATTCTATCGCAGGGGACAGATTGTTGATTTTTCGAAGTCCTCTGACCAGCAAGCTCACGAGGTCTTACCGCAGAGGTCGCTTCATGGAAGGGTGGAAGGTGATAATTGGATAAAATGATACAATTATCTATATTAAATCGAGTTAAGCCGGGGAAATTTTGCACTGTTTCTTACGAAAAAAAAAAAAGGAAATCACTTATATATGTGGAAAATATTGTTTGCACTAAATTGTTCTTATGGGGTATAAATGACTGGATAATAACAATAATATATATATATTTATAATATGGGTAGAAATACGGATAAAATAAACAGCTTTTCACGCTACCTTTAACTTTATCCAATATTGTTATAGTTGCTAGTATATTTGTTTTGTTGATGTTGATGTCAGTACGTCGCGCGTCCGGGGCGACGATTTCTAGGAGATTTAGAGTTGGGCTAAAGATGTTGCTGTTGTATGTTGTGCGTAGGTGTTGGATGACAATGGTATGGTGATGACGATATCCAGATGTCTTCCTTCTTTGGCACGTCTTTGTGAGGCAGGGATGAAGCCTCCTTGGGTCCCACGTTGAGCGCTCTGGCGCTTAAACTTTAAATTTCCTCTAAGTACCCTTGTTGGGTACCCGGGTTTATTTTATTTTTTTTTTTTTTGTTATTATTATTATTAAATTTTTTCTTTTTATTTTATTATTTATAGGCACTGATTTTTCGGGTAGGTACACCGCTGCCACCAGTATGTTACGTCGTGCGTGCGTGCCGTGCTCCTGGAGAGAGCACACAGCTTTTATAGTTAAACAAACTCCTTTCCTTTCGCTTGATTATTTATTTTCGACACAAAATCTTTTTATTAACAAATTTTGAATCTTATTATTCGATTCGAGTCACTTGACAAAAATTTTTTTAGACACATAAATCTTTTGGTTACAAATTTCAATTTAGAAGCAAATATCTTTATTCCAGTACAACTCTCGGCGGATTTCAAAAAACGACTCCCCGTGGTTTGGGCTTGATGGCCCCAGGTACCCACGATCACTTTTTTAAAAGCTTTTTTATCTTATAGTTTTATTGCTTTCTCACGACGTTGAAAAAACGTACGTGAGAAAATGCAAAAAACTTTGGTAGCAATGCATATGCATGACAGCAAAACTGTAATCTGATATGCACTTGTGCGCCCGTCTTGAAATATTAATTTTAAGCGGGCGAGAATAATTGTAATAATTGTATGTATGTATGTACATACAATTAGATTACAAATTGAATAATATACGTATGTGCAGTGTACAGTGTACGTACAAAAAGAGAAAAGAAGAAGACACTGTACGTAGGTAAGTGTGCAGTGCATATCGTGGGAATGAAATGCATGCCTGATAACAAAATGCAATTTATGCTAAATTGCATTTTGTTATGATATGGAAATGCATTTTTAAATGCATTTTAAATTTCAAATGAAATTTTAAATTAAATAACTTTTCATTTTCAGGGTCATTTATGTGATACATCAATATATTGTATAGGGCAATATATTGATGTATTGACCTAATGGTTGTGATTCGGGGCATAGGTACCTGAGTCACAACAGCAGTAATACAGTTTTCATTGGAAGAATGAAATTATTATTCTCCGAAAGTAATTAACATGACAGCATGTAGTAATTTCTTTGAAGCAATGTAAAATAAATTATTAATAATTATTTGTACTAATGCAAATATAGTTCTTTTAAAAAATGAGTTCCACACTTCAAAGAAATGTTAGGCAGAAGTCAATAACATATTTGTATTAACTTAATGTCACAAAAATTCATTAGATTAATTAAATGAATTGAAGAAGAAATTTTTCTTTCTCCCCATTAATTTCATGTCTTTGTTTTAATGAAGTTTGCGAAATTGTTTCAATATTGCTGTTATTATACCAATGATATCTTATGTTTTTGTTATAATAAAAGTTATATTGCAAGAAAGAAAATATTTTTAACCTAAAAAAAAAAATAGTTTGCCCTTATGAAAATCGCAATTCTTTGTATTAACGACTAGTTTTCATTGTTGGAATGGTAACTATTTTTTTGGGTGTACATACCTACCTGCATTCATAATGTTATGACATAATTTTTGGTCAAGCACAATGAGTACTCATAACTAAAGTGGCGCGCAAGTAACAAGCAGTGATGAAATATCTATCACTGACAGCGACTCAACATGAGGGCTGCGATGAGAAAATAATAATAAAGTTAGTAAGCATAATAGTAATTATTGTTATCATAAGCTAATTATAAGTTGTATAAATAAGCTAAGGAAATTAAAGAAAAGATCCGTATTGGAAGTTCACTCATCGTGTTTTAATTCAGCTGGAGTTCTCCTATCTAGCTGCTCCCCGTATACATCTCTGGAGTTAACGCTCTAATAGCTGCTCCACTTAAATCACGTTAAGAGTAAAGCCCAAAGGCTGCCCTTCGTGCATTTATTAGATAAACCAAAGAAACATTAGCAAATATAAATTATAGGTTTATCACAATGAGTTACAAGAACACAAACTTTCCGTATATGAACGGGTGGTGGTGTAAACATTGGCACCAAAATGGCCCTAACAATAATTCCGTGAAGTACCTTGATTGTGGTTAGAATGTTATGGTGTTCGACCAACCTACAAAGAAAACAATCAGATTAATGTAAAAACAAAAAATCTTACCAGCATCTGGCGTGTCAACAGATGCAAAGGTCCCACGACGACCTGAAATAAACAAATGATTAAAATATGAACTTCAAGGATAAATATACTATAAAAATAAATGAATTTTTTATACAAAAAAGGTGTGTTTACATACATAGTACCTCACCATGCATGCAAACAACAAGAACAAAAATGCACTAAACTTTATGTTCAGCAACATAGAACATAAAGATAACTCAAGTACCCACGTACGAGCACATAATAAACCCATTTTCAATAGATTCGTGAATACCTGAGATGAGAATTTTACAAAACAAAAACTCACCTTGACAGGTAATCACGGTATTTGAAAATGTTGATATTTTACACAAAACCTATATAAAGTAAAGAAATTTATACACTCACCTGTAGTTCAATGGATAATTCCCGCGATGAATAACTGAAATATACACAAATACTGAATTTAACACTTAATTTTATCAAACGAAATAAATTCGCGCGCGACTGACACTTCGCATATAAACACCGACGTGAACTTCATAGTTTCGCGACGTTCAAAATGTCATACCGGGGTGAAAAGAGACGCAGAATCGAATGGGCGCGTTCGCGTCGCGTAATTTTTCACGGTTTACGGAATATTCGCGAATTTTCGAATTTCCCTTTGCACCAATAAGTGCGAAAGAGACACAAAGGTGTGAAAAGGACACGAATAAAGATGAACGAAAATGAATTATGAGAGGAATTTTGTAAATCGAACTAAAAGATGGCGTATCGATAAGTTATAGCACAGATTCGGAAAACTTATCATAATTACGTGAAATTAAAAGGGATTTCTATGGGAAAGATGTCAAAAAATGCAATTTGTAATTTGACATCAAATGACTACAACAAATTTACACATTATAGTCAAATTAAGCCTAAAATTCGCATAATTCATTTTTTTGGATATGAAATCGGAACGAAATTCTCTATAAAAAGGGGGTTCATTCTTCATTCTGCCTTCTTATTTTCAAAGTTGTCAAAGTGCGAGCACATGCAGTAGCATTCCTCCCACAATTTGCAAATAGTTCAAACAGTTCAAATAGTTCAAATCGTCATCAGGAAAAAGGAAATAGAAAGTTCAGCAAAAATTTAGTAATTTTTTTTTTCAACAATCGAATTGTCAAAGTTTTGTTCAAGGAAAAGCAGCAGCAGCAAGAGTTCAAGTGAATTTATTGGTTAAATTTAATAGTGACAAATCTAAATTAAATTAAAGGTAAATTTGCATATTAGTTATTATTTTCAATTTGGGTTGAATTTCATTGTGTTTGCATGCCAGGTGTTGGTTATACACACATGTATGAGTTCAACAAGAACGATTGAAATTTTTATTCTTAATCTTGTCCTTTCAACCATTTTTAACTAATTCACTCAAGTAAATCGACATTTCTAACAATTATTTATCGTGTGAAACATATGCCATTTAGTCAGTTTTTGCACAACATAATAATTCAGAAATTGGATCTACCTTGAGTTCTAATAATTATTTTCTTTCAGCTACTAGTAAATTAGTTAAGAATCAGAAAGAAAAATTTATTTAGATATGCAATTGTGAAGTAGCATAATTTTTTTTTTGAGTTATTATTATTGAAAAGAAAGAGATAGATTCGAGTAAAAATATAATTTCTTTGTACATTTGAATTTTCTTTAATTACTAAATACATAAAACATACAGTGAATCAGTGAATTTTAAGTGAAGTTTCCAAGCTTGTACGTCTAAGTTGAGGGAAGTAATTTGTCATAGTGATAGAATTTTGCACGTAATTAATTTCTCATAAACTTAACATTTGTTTAGTTATTAATATTATTTGTGGCAATAAACAATTAATTGAATAATAGAGTGACAAATTATCCTTTTTATTTAACCGCTACACTCCACCGGAATATTTTCTTTCAGCATACGTGGATTCTCGTTTGCAGTTGCAGTTTTCTTTCGAAAGTCAATTATAGGAATTGACAGATTTCATTAAACTGTATTTTGCGAGCGCAGTCTATTTGTATTTGTCAATCAGTCGAATTGACATTAGCTGTGGGAGAACATTTTGGTGGTTCCATCCAGGAGTCGCTCTACTCACTTAATTATTGAGCTACGTTTATACGCGAGAACGTCAGATTTCGGTAGTCTACGTTTATAAGCAAGAAATTTCAATTAATTTAGTTCATTGATTCACACATAGATAGCGTAGCAAAATAAGATTTATTTTCATTTCTTTACTCGAATTTGATTTCAATCAATAATGGCAGACGTAAAGGGGTTATTAAACAAGGAACGGGCAATAAGAAATCGCCTGATTAAATCTATTGATAATGACAAACAAACAATATCAGAGACCCGATCAAAGGGTTTTTACGAAGCAAAACTCTCAGAGATAAGGAGAACATGGCTCGAGTATGAGAAAATCGACCAATTGATCAACGAATTTATCCTCGAAACCCCACCAGAAGGCACGCTGAAATATATTTCCGATGACACATTTAGCAAATTAGAGACAATTTATTGCAATTATATAGGTACATTATATGATGCAATTAATCCTACAACAGAGCTGACAGATTCCACACTCTTGTTAACACAACAAACACGTGTGGAGCAACAACAAAACATTCTTCCTAAGATCACATTGCCAAAATATAATGGTGATTATGATGGCTGGCGTTCTTTTCATGATCTTTACGTCGCTGTAGTACACAATAATACAAGTTTGAAAGACGTTCAAAAACTGTATTATTTGAAAGGTTCTATAATAGGAGATGCGGAAAAACTACTACGACATACTCCTATAACAAATGAGGACTACTTACCTGCCTGGAACAAACTAAAGGCAAGGTACGAAAACAAAAAGATATTAGTCAATCATCAATTAAAGATACTGACAAGTCAGTCAAAATTAAATATAGAGACTACAGCTGGTTTAAAATCCTTAATCGACACTTCAGAGGAATGCCTGCAACAACTAAAGAGCCTACAAGTAGACATATCAACATGGGATGTGCTACTTGTTTATTTAATAGTTCAGAAGCTTCCCTTCATAACATTGAGACTTTGGGAAGAACATCAGGGAGCATCACAAGAGCTTCCTAAATACAGACAGTTCAGCTCGTTCTTAGACAATCGTTTGAAAATATTAGAAGCACTTACGGATACTCTGGCGCCCAGAACAAGTCATGCCAAGAGTGGATCCAAACCAACTACGACCAAGACATACCATGTAGTTGAATCAACAAAGCCATTATACGTAGTGAATATGAAATGTTCAGCATGTAATGACAAGCATCTTCTTCAAAACTGCAAGAAGTATCAGAAAATGGACATCAAAAGTAGAAAGTGGTTCATCAAGTCAAATGGCCACTGCTATAATTGTTTGTCTAAGAAACATTCACTTAAAGAATGCAACAGTCGTCATCGATGTCTTAAGTGCAAACAAAGACATCACACGACAATTCATGAAGATGTAACTGCAAACAGGTTACACCAAGACGTAACTGCAAACAGGTCACACCAAGACGTAACTGCAAACAGGTTACACCGGAAGGATGGAGAGGCAAAAAATCTTCATTCTAGATCAGTTGAAAGCGAAGACAAGGTAAATCAAGTTCAACAAAACAACAGCGATAGTAATGATTGCATACAAGGAAAGTCATGCAACAGACAAGGCACTGGAGGCTCACAAATCACCCAGACCTATATGAATAGGGAGCGATCGTCGGCATTACTATCCACAGCGTTGGTGAAGGCTCAAGGAGCAAATGGAAAACCACTGATATTGCGATGTTTAATTGATCCTGGATCAGAGTGTTCATTCATAACACAATCTGCATCCCATAGGTTACAAGCGAATTGTAAGGAAACATTAGTAGTTGTAACAGGGTTGAACAAAAGCCCAATTAGTAACGTGAACAAGCAAACGAAGCTTAAGTTACAATCTTGCGGATCAAATGAGACAGCAATAGAAGAAAACTTCCTGATCATCAACAAAATCACTGATAGTTTACCAACAACACCAATCACAAAGGAAAGCTATCAACACTTAGACAACTTAGAGCTAGCAGATCCCACTTACTGGAAGCCTGGCAAAATAGACGCTTTATTAGGTGCCAAGGTTTATGCTAGAATCGTACAAGAAGGTATTGTACGTAGTTCAAACAAAGGTCCAACAGCAATCAATACAATGTTTGGTTGGATACTAATTGGAACAACTGAAGATGTAGTAAATGATGATTCAGTACAGACATTCATGGCTACTACAGATAATATAGATACACGACTTCGGCAGTTTTGGGAAATAGAAGAAGTTTCTTCAAAGCCAATTCTATCACAAGAAGAAACACTGTGTCAAGACATCTTCCAAGACACATTCGCACGTCTAGAATCAGGAAGATATCAGGTCAAATTACCTTTCATAAATAACATGACGCCAAGATTAGGTAATTCTAGACATCAAGTAATTCAGTGTTTTGAACATTTGCAAAGGCAATTTTTAAGAAAACCTGAATTCAAACTGGAATATGAAAGGTGTTTAGATGAGTACATCGAACTAGTTCACATGGAACCAGTAAACCCGCCTTGTAATGATGAGCAACATTATTATATCCCACATCATGCTGTGTTTAAAGACAGCTCAACCACGAAGTTACGTGTTGTGTTTGATGCATCGGCTAAAACAACAAATGGTAGGTCTCTTAACCAACATCTGTTAAAGGGACCTACACTGCAGCCAACATTATACAACACATTACTCACCTGGAGAAAGTTTAAGGTTGTCATGAATGCAGATATTGAGAAAATGTATCGCATGATAGAAATGCATCCTGACCATCGAACTTTCCAAAGAATAGTATGGCGGAATCCCACAACAGGTGTAATACAGGATTATCAACTGAAAACTGTGACATCAGCTCCTTATTTGGCAATTAAGACACTGCAACAACTTGCTATAGACGAAAAAGATAAGTGGCCTTTAGCAGCAGAAGCAGTCTACGAATTTTTATGTAGACGATCTTTTATCTGGCGCTGATGACTTGTCGAAGGCAAAGGAATTGCAGCAACAACTGATCCAAATGATGACATCAGCTGGTTTCAAGCTAAGGAAATGGGCCAGTAATGTTTGCGAATTACTACAAGATCTGCCTGCAGATCACATTGAGTTAAAAAACTCATTGATATTTTCGAACACCGAATCCATTAAAACACTAGGAATCAAATGGTTTCCTAAGGAAGATTATTTTACTTTTATAATCAAACCATTCACAAAACCTTTAGCATTTACCAAACGGATCATCTTGTCGCAGATCGCATCATTATACGATCCTATAGGCTGGCTGGCTCCAATCATAATAGAAGCAAAGATCATAATGCAAGGTCTTTGGATAACAGGTTCATCATGGGATGAACCAGTCTCAGAAAATATCCAGAAATCCTGGACAAAGTTCACAGAAAACTTGCAAGTGTTAGAACAATTACGAATTCCAAGGTGGATTCAATATTCTACAGGGCTACGTATGCAACTGCACGGATTCTGTGATGCATCATCCAAAGCTTATGCAGCAGCAATCTACCTAAGGGTAGAGCACTTCAATGGCGAGATTACTTCGCATCTGGTAACCGCCAAAACAAAGGTAGCACCCCTTAAGCCAACTACAATTCCACGTTTGGAATTAAATGGTGCGCTGCTACTCACAAGATTAATGAAAGTTATAATCCAAGGAATGCAGGTACAAGACATTCCTATAATAACATGGACCGACTCGCAAATCGTCTTACAATGGCTAAAGGATCATCCATCCAAATGGAAGATTTATATCGCAAATCGGGTTGCAGAAATACAGGAAACATTGAAATTCAAACAATGGCGACACATTGCTTCAATCTACAACCCAGCTGATTTGGCTTCACGTGGCATTTCAGCAAATCAATTGCTTCATAATGAATCATGGTGGCACGGTCCCACATGGTTACTACAACCACCAGATAAGTGGCCAAATAATTATGAAGTTACAGAATCAACAACATTAGAAGAAAAAACACCAACAGTAACTAGTTTTTTGATAAACTTAGAAGACAACATTCTTCTGAAGTATTCTTCATTTACACGTCTAGTGCGTATTACAGCACTCATACAACGCTTCATCCACAACTGCAGAAATCCTAACAATAAAAGAGTCAATGTGCTAACTAGCAGTGAGTACACTAAGGCACAAAAGACAATATTCAAACTGGTGCAACAGACAGCATTCACAAAGGAGTATCAAGACCTAGTGCAACACCGACCACTATCAAAACAGAGCAAAATTATTAGACTCAATCCCATGCTCGATAGAGATGGATTGATACGAGTAGGTGGACGATTAGAGCACGCCTTGGTCTCATACGATAGAAAACATCCAGTTATATTACCTCGTGATCATCATGTTACGTGGATATACATTGATAAAGTACACTTGGAAACATTACATGGCAATACGTCATTAGTGTTAAATACTATACGCAATTCTGTATGGATATTGGATGGAAGACGTTGCATCACATCTCGATTGCATAGATGTATTACCTGTTTTAAACAGCGTCAAGCATCTATGACACAACAAATGGGCAATCTACCATCAGCAAGAGTGAATATAACGAGACCATTCTCGAGAATTGGGATTGATTATGCTGGACCTGTAATGGTCAAATCATCAAAGTTAAGAAATGCCAAAGTCCAAAAGGCATATTTTTGTATTTTTATATGTATGGCGACGAAGGCTGTACATATTGAGTTGGTGTCTGACATGACATCAGAGGCTTTCATTGCAGCCTTGAAGAGGTTCGTTAGCAGAAGAGGTTTGTGCACAGAAATCTATTCAGATTGTGGCACTAATTTCATTGGCGGCAAAATAATATTAGATAAAGAACTACAACAAGCAATCAAGCAAGCATGGCCACAAGCTGCTGAATATTTGGCAGACAAATCCATTTCATGGCACATGAATCCACCAGCAGCTCCTCATTTTGGAGGATTGTGGGAATCAGGTGTCAAATCTATCAAATACCACCTACGGAGATCTATTGGCAACTCGAACCTCATATTTGAGGAATATGTTACACTATTAACCCAGATAGAAGCCTGTTTAAATTCAAGGCCCTTATGCCGAGTTAACAATGATCCAAGTGATCAACTTGTTCTGACTCCTGGACACTTTCTGATAGGACAATCGCTTAACGCCATTCCAGAGCCAAATCTGAATATGGACAATGTAACACACTCCAGTCGATGGAAAAGTGTGCAACACATGATACAAAAGTTCTGGAACCATTGGTCTAAGGATTACTTGAACCAACTCCAGAATAGACCAAAATGGTTTCAACCAGAACTTAACATCTGCAAAGGAGAGGTGGTGTTATTGAAAGTTGATAATGCTGCCCCAACCACTTGGCCATTAGGTATTATTGAAGAAGTCCACCCAGGAGCTGATGGACTAGTTCGTGTCGTCAGAATCAAAACACAGACAAGTACATTTGTCAGGCCTATCAACAAGATTTGTAGGTTACCGTTGAATTAATTAACAAATATGTGTAAAACTAACACATCTGTTAAATGTTGTGTTGTCCCCCTAAAACAAAAACATTTACTTATTAGATTTTATTTACAGATGTCCGAATTTACAGTTGATCAAGATATTTTAGATATCTATGATGATTTAAACTTTAATTTTTCATTGCCGGGAAGTCCTCTCAATGCTCCTACATATGACCTAAGCGAATTTAATAGCTTATGGTCCGATATTGTCGAGGCCACTGCAGACTCGGAACCAGAAGTTCAAGGAACAGCTGCTTCATCTACACAAGTTACGCAGAATCCAGAAAGACCAGCTACGTCATCAATGACTGAAGGTTCCACCAAGCAGGACTTGTCCAGGACGGCGAAACCCTACAACGCTATAGAAGGGGATACTCCACAGACGAAGCCAGTCATGCAGGACCCTGCAATCATCAACGGCGCCCAGGTCAACGACTTGCAGAGACTCTTGCTCACTACTACTATCAAGGAAGCGGAGACGAGAATCGAGAACTCCTTCCAGCGGTTTAGAACTCGGGAGAAGGTGGACATCTTCCTATCAAAAGATACAATTAAAAGAATTAATTTCTACGGCATCCAAAAACGTCGCAATAGAGAGAAGACAATCAACCTACCAGATCGTTATCAGGTACGCCTGCGAGTGCTTGCTGATGGAGAGCTGCGATTTTTCAAGTACCACAAACGAGGTATACAACAGATCAAAAAACGGTTGAACATGAATGTTCAACAGGGGGGAGAATGTTCGACCAACCTACAAAGAAAACAATCAGATTAATGTAAAAACAAAAAATCTTACCAGCATCTGGCGTGTCAACAGATGCAAAGGTCCCACGACGACCTGAAATAAACAAATGATTAAAATATGAACTTCAAGGATAAATATACTATAAAAATAAATGAATTTTTTATACAAAAAAGGTGTGTTTACATACATAGTACCTCACCATGCATGCAAACAACAAGAACAAAAATGCACTAAACTTTATGTTCAGCAACATAGAACATAAAGATAACTCAAGTACCCACGTACGAGCACATAATAAACCCATTTTCAATAGATTCGTGAATACCTGAGATGAGAATTTTACAAAACAAAAACTCACCTTGACAGGTAATCACGGTATTTGAAAATGTTGATATTTTACACAAAACCTACATAAAGTAAAGAAATTTATACACTCACCTGTAGTTCAATGGATAATTCCCGCGATGAATAACTGAAATATACACAAATACTGAATTTAACACTTAATTTTATCAAACGAAATAAATTCGCGCGCGACTGACACTTCGCATATAAACACCGACGTGAACTTCATAGTTTCGCGACGTTCAAAATGTCATACCGGGGTGAAAAGAGACGCAGAATCGAATGGGCGCGTTCGCGTCGCGTAATTTTTCACGGTTTACGGAATATTCGCGAATTTTCGAATTTCCCTTTGCACCAATAAGTGCGAAAGAGACACAAAGGTGTGAAAGGGACACGAATAAAGATGAACGAAAATGAATTATGAGAGGAATTTTGTAAATCGAACTAAAAGATGGCGTATCGATAAGTTATAGCACAGATTCGGAAAACTTATCATAATTACGTGAAATTAAAAGGGATTTCTATGGGAAAGATGTCAAAAAATGCAATTTGTAATTTGACATCAAATGACTACAACAAATTTACACATTATAGTCAAATTAAGCCTAAAATTCGCATAATTCATTTTTATGGATATGAAATCGGAACGAAATTCTCTATAAAAAGGGGGTTCATTCTTCATTCTGCCTTCTTATTTTCAAAGTTGTCAAAGTGCGAGCACATGCAGTAGCATTCCTCCCACAATTTGCAAATAGTTCAAACAGTTCAAATAGTTCAAATCGTCATCAGGAAAAAGGAAATAGAAAGTTCAGCAAAAATTTAGTAATTTTTTTTTTCAACAATCGAATTGTCAAAGTTTTGTTCAAGGAAAAGCAGCAGCAGCAAGAGTTCAAGTGAATTTATTGGTTAAATTTAATAGTGACAAATCTAAATTAAATTAAAGGTAAATTTGCATATTAGTTATTATTTTCAATTTGGGTTGAATTTCATTGTGTTTGCATGCCAGGTGTTGGTTATACACACATGTATGAGTTCAACAAGAACGATTGAAATTTTTATTCTTAATCTTGTCCTTTCAACCATTTTTAACTAATTCACTCAAGTAAATCGACATTTCTAACAATTATTTATCGTGTGAAACATATGCCATTTAGTCAGTTTTTGCACAACATAATAATTCAGAAATTGGATCTACCTTGAGTTCTAATAATTATTTTCTTTCAGCTACTAGTAAATTAGTTAAGAATCAGAAAGAAAAATTTATTTAGATATGCAATTGTGAAGTAGCATAATTTTTTTTTTGAGTTATTATTATTGAAAAGAAAGAGATAGATTCGAGTAAAAATATAATTTCTTTGTACATTTGAATTTTCTTTAATTACTAAATACATAAAACATACAGTGAATCAGTGAATTTTAAGTGAAGTTTCCAAGCTTGTACGTCTAAGTTGAGGGAAGTAATTTGTCATAGTGATAGAATTTTGCACGTAATTAATTTCTCATAAACTTAACATTTGTTTAGTTATTAATATTATTTGTGGCAATAAACAATTAATTGAATAATAGAGTGACAAATTATCCTTTTTATTTAACCGCTACACTCCACCGGAATATTTTCTTTCAGCATACGTGGATTCTCGTTTGCAGTTGCAGTTTTCTTTCGAAAGTCAATTATAGGAATTGACAGATTTCATTAAACTGTATTTTGTGAGCGCAGTCTATTTGTATTTGTCAATCAGTCGAATTGACATTAGCTGTGGGAGAACATATGGTATTATTAATTCGAAAGGTGAGGCTTGAGGACATTAGTCCGATTGCCAGCAATTGATATCCTGGCATCACGATTAGGATGTCCCTGTCATTGTTCACCTGTAGGGAGTAGAAAAAAGTCTCAGGGGAAGGAGAGCGAAGAGAAACAATCAGATAATCACTTGATATTACATATGTCTTTTATTTATCCAGTGCTAATGACAAGGAAAAATTTTATATATATTTTTTTTTCTTATATTCACCGCCGAAGCTCTATGGATACGTGTTAGTGCATATCTACGTTGGAATCGACCCAGTGGGATCCCCTCATCAATCCATTTGTATACGTACTCAGTTGACTATATTTAGTTCCGAACTTCTATTTCTCAAAAAGGCCTTTTGGAGAACTGGTTTTCGCAAATCTCATCACGGCAAACGCGTTACAAGAAGAGATGCTCCCGCAAGATGTTAGCACTCGCAATAGAGTATTTACGAGGGCATGCGGCTCTGCTTCCTGAATTTTGGGTTATCTTTAGACCACCCTACGCTGAGGCCGAGGACTAAAAGGATATTCATGAGAATAAACGTTCATGTTATAGCAAAAAAAATTGAATTTCTTTTTCCAGGCGCCCTTGCGTCAACTTCTGCCTTGAACGCTCCTACGCTTTTCGTCGAATAATGTTACTTATCTTTTTTTTATATGATATATGATATAATTGCAGGGGCTCCTTTGTTGAACCACGTTCTCTTCCTTAGGTGCTTATTTGGCGGGGTTATGCTTCGCCTTTTCTGGAGATTCTAGCGGGCTGGGCTTCGCACTTTGGATTATTTAGTAATTATTTTTACGTGTCCTTACTGTTCGTCTGGCGGTTTAAAAAAAAATGCTTTCCTTTTACTTTATGTGGGCTGTTCTTTTTATCCTTCGGGCTCTTCGGTCTACCTTTATGCCTTCCACCTTCGCTGTTGAATACTTAGTCTTCATGGCCGCTGTCACTTCTTCCGGCCTCTTCCTTGTCCAATTTTGTCGTTCTCCCACATGGTGCACGATGTTCCATGGTCAGTTTTGACAAGTAGATGTCGGGTGGGTTCGTATAGGCGGCCGGCCATGTTTACACGCAGATGTATGCTACCGCCGTGTACACAAGCGACCATAACAAGAATGATGTACAGCTTCTTGGAGCCAAGGGATATATTGTAGATGCTATATGAAAGGACAATGGTTCCAGCCACTTAATTATGAAAGAGGTAAGTCGTTCTGTAACAATATATATATGTTTGATTATCGTTATATAGTTTTACTTCTTGTTTATAAATTACAATCTAATTATAGGTAAGATGTATTATATTTATGTATGTACTTACGTGGTTTTATTACTTTAGATCCTATGTTATATATTTCACTCGTTGGGTTAATTACCTGGATAAATGACAAACATTCACCTTGCGATTGTGTTTCTTTACGTTCTCTTTATTTTTAATTCCGTATCTGGTGTACAATTTCACACTTATATATGGTTTACAACCTCACACTATTCATATACAATCACAATAATTATTTTCTAGAAACTTTTATTATATATTTTGTTCTGCTGACAAAATATCTTCGGATCAATGCTCACACTTGTTACTAAAATCCGGGATATAAACCACTTAGTACCGAACCGTATCCAAACCTTCCTTTCCTTTTTTCTTTTAATTTAACCTTCCTTTTTTTTGAGAACATAGGAAAAGCAAACTTTAATCTTTACTCGTGACTATCCCGACGATGTTCAAAAAACCAAATCTAAAAACCGACTGTGTCGAGACTTAGATTTTTCAATCGTAAGTCTCTTCGTTCAGGATAGGAAAATGCTTAATTAGCATTCCTATCCTGAGAAAATTATTTTACGCTGGGCATGTTTAAACATGCCCAGAATTATCGCGACGAACGATGGTTGAAATTGAAATTTGATATTTTCATAAATATCAACCATCGTCTTGCTACCGTGCATACATTGTTGCGATCACAATGTATGCAGCTCGCGACAATTTGCTGATAAGAGCTTTTTTCGGTGAAGACTTGATCGTTTCAGTCTTCACCGACGTAAAATTTTCATGCGCCCGATATGTATGTATGTATATATGTACATACATATCGTATATACGACAAATCTTACTAAAGGTAAAATTTGTCGTGGGGCTTTTTTTTTATCGAAACGACTTGGGTTGAAATTTAAAACTTTTATTTTTCCCAAGTCGTTTTGTGGGAAAAATATGTTGAAGGAATGTTGCGCGTAGTTGAAGAAATTGCTGATGCAACTTTCTTCGTATGCGCAAGAGATAAGCCATCCGTGCTTTTAGGCATGATTGGCTTATGAAAATTGTGATTTGTTTCCCGATGCCTTATGTATACATTTTGTATATGTAACACCTAGATGAAACGACAATGGAGTGGAGTGGAGCTGGGCCACATAATTATGAAAGAGGTAAGTCGTTCTGTAACAATATATATATGTTTGATTATCGTTATATAGTGTTACTTCTTGTTTATAAATTACAATCTAAATATAAGTGAGATGTATTATATTTATGTATGTACTTATGTGGTTTTATTACTTTATGATTTATAACACATTATGATATAATCTGAGGTATGGTTGGTAAAAAAAAATTATTTGTATTAATTTCTATTATTAGATGAGATATATGTATATACATATATATTGAAAAAGGAATTATACTATTAAAACTATTAAAACAAAAAGAAATTTAAATTAAAAGGTTTTTTTTTTAATTAACAGCTCTAGCCAAAGGTATATTCCTAGACAAGGATTCTATTTCAACATTAGCTTGACTTGCTTCGTTCTCAGAGGTTTCTAATGTTGCAGGTTTTTTCTTAATATAGTTCTTAATCACTCTTAATATAATAATAATCAAAGTTATAGCTACTAAATAGTATATAAGTGAATAATGATGTACGCCATGTGAGGTGACGTTTTTTAATTTAGTATTTGCCTTACTTCTAAGAGATTTAATATCTTCGCTGATTTCAAAAAGTTCTTGGTGGTTGTTATTTCTTATCGTTATCTCTTGCGGTATATTTAGGTTAATTCTTTCCATCAAGCATATGATATTTGTCAGGTTAATTGACAGTAAATAGAATTTATCAAGTGTAGTTGCTCTTTCGGAATGTCTGTAAAGTCTTTGGAAGTCACTTGGAATATAGCATGTGGGTGGTTTTCGAGAATTGCGGCCCCTTTTAAGGTTAGTGGCCCAATTTCGCCGTTGCATATATTATCTAAGGTGAGTGGTGTTCTGAGACTGTAGAGTCATTTGTTAGGGTTAGCCAATTGTATCCATAAAGATGAGCCTTTTAGCGTTTTTAATGCTCAATAAGGCGGAAGATCTTGGGTTTGTTTTAGTAATTCCATTTCGCACTGATTATCTTTAGAATTAAGATTGAAGTTAGGGTGAGTTGTTTGACATATATATAGTGGTGGGAAACGTTTTGTAGGCATTGATGAAAATCTTTGTGATTAGTCGGCGAATAGCTTTAAATGGTTGTTATGAATTCGTTTATTTTTGTTTTTAATTCTGACGATAGAGTTTTCGGACGAAGGAGTCTCTACTATATTGTAAGGTCCTTCCCATAGCGGTGATAAGTTTTTTTTTCGCGTATGATTTTTAACTAAGACTTTATCGCCTACTACAAAGTTTTTGGGTTTGGATGACTGGTTATTATGCCTTGTTCTTTTGTTCTTGCAACACTTATTTTTCTGGCAAGAATGACACTTCTTGATGTAGTGTCTGATATCTTTAAACATGCCTTGCCAATTGTAGATTGAGCTATTTCTGCAGGATCCGTTAGTTTAATTATTTTATTAAGAAAGCAAATTGGTCTAATGCCTGAATTTTCAAATTCTTTAGAACACAGTGTTATCATTGATTGGTACAACTAGTGTAGTAAATAAAATGATATATTACAGTCGCTGTTCCGTCGCGGAACACAAATTAAATTAAAAACAATTAACAAGTACAACAAAAACTCACAAATCAAATATCTCACGATGATAATATATCCTCCCACGGTGCCGCAGCAGGTAAAAAATAAACAATACAAAGCATTTATTAAAATAATAAATAAATAGAAGTCTCAGATCATTCACGATCTGAGCCTTTAATTAAAACCATAACTTACACTACATATTACGGATTAATCTTCCCACGATGTCTCAAACCATCATAAGGGACTAAAAATCTGAAAAAAGAAACATATTATTAATAAATATATAAATAAATATTCAAAACATCACAAGCTTACCTCCCACTAACAGCTGCTATGAAACCTTTGACATAATCAAAATGGCAGCTCATAGCACAGAGAAAATTATTCTCACTAGACTATGATGACGTCACTTGGGGACCAAATGTAGGTACGAAGTTTCACAAAATGACGCGGGTGTCATTGGCAACGCCACCGGCAGACACAATTCCTATTGTGTTTCTGCCTATAAATATCGAGCTACTGGAAGTAGAAAATCACTCGTATTTTGAGCAGTCGCCAAGACAGATCGGCAGTGATAAACCTAAATTAAGTCTTGTTTAAGAAAAGCTAAAGGGAGACATTTGAGCCCGATATTACTAATCTTTATTTAATCATAATTATTTTATTTTTTCAGCTTTATTAGCAGGCAGAATATTTGAAGCCTAGCATTATTTCATATGAGCAGATCAAGGGAAGCTCATATTGCTACGCATTTTTAATAGAATTAGACTAATCGATAATTCTATTTTTCAGGGTAAAAGTCCAGCATCTAAGCACTTGGATTGATTAAGAGCGCCATTCCTTCTTTTTGTTTTTGAATTATAATTTAATTTATTTTTGAACTTTTCCATTTTTTCTTTTGTTGAATTATTATTTGTATTATTTGGATTTTTTTTATTATTTCGTTTTAATTTAATTTGGATTGAGTAGCAATAAAGTCTAGGTTAAGAGAATATTGTGAAGAATAAAAATCGAAGTATTGACATTCTGAAACCAGGTTTTTTCAGCATATCCTTCCAACCGGCACCTTTCGAAATTTATGTTTAAACCCATATTGGGAAATTAACAGTCGCCATGTAGTAATTAATGATATACGTCATATGTAGTTATACAGTGAAGATGCCGTGTAGTTATACAGTGAAGATGAAAGTTCGGCGTTGCGCATCGCCAAGATGAACGTAGAGTAGATAGGAGAAGCTTTGTACAAAGCAGCCCTCCGCTACTTTAACGGGCGCAGCTGTAAACTGCAGATGTTCGATAGTAGGTACGATGTCCGCAGCTGTAAACAGCAGATGTCTTATTGTAAAATAAAAGACGATACTTGTTGTTATCTCTAACTAGTGAAATCAATTGGTGTTTATTGGAGTATCGCTACTTAATTTATACAAACGTGAATTTGCTAGCCTAATCTTAATTATTATTAATGCACATTAAAACTAAACCGCTTATTTGCACTTATGTGCTTAAGTCTGGCAGAAAGATGTGACGCAATATACTTGACCCGTATTACGCTGGTTGCAAAAATGTATGTTTTTCCTTAATTGCAATAATCCAATCGATCGCATTTATTGTGATTGATTAATTGAGCGATGGGTTTTGGGTCAATTGAATATTGCAAGAATGAAGAATGTGCATTCTTGAATTTTTAGTTGATTTGGAAATTGTTGGTTTATTGTAAGTGCAAATCCACATCACACTATTGGAATAGTTTTCTCATTTTTTGAGTAGGCGTTAAATTTTTGAAATTTTTCTATTATTTGATGTCGGTCAGCTTCATTTCTGATAGGTATAGGAACGCATCCAACAATGCAAGAAATTTTTCCTTTGTTTCTCCTATGGGTATAACGTAATCATCGGGTAAATACGTACTTAGTGAATTTTCCTGTATGGAATTATGATATGGTAATAATAAGTACTTTTTCTTAATATCACAAGTCTCTAGGAGATCTTCGTGTTTTCTTCTACTTAAGTTGATGTAGGATTATCGCTTTGATCCTTATGTCATTCGATCAATATCTTCACTGGTCGGGAGGTCTACAAGGTCTTCTCGTAAGTGATCGACTATTAATCTTTTCACAAGTCCTCTGAACAACAAGATCACGAACTTTTGCCGCAGAGGTCGCTTCACGGAAGAGCGTAAAGGGATACTTGAGGAACACAACACTAAGAGGATTTCATTATGTTGTTGTATATATACATATATATCTGGGGTCACAATGAATTATCACTGTGGGAAATAACAATATCCAAACTAATTCACATATTTTTTTTCTAATTCATATTATTTTTTTTTTTTTGCTAATTCCTATTTGTTTTTTTTTTTTGCTAATTTTTATTATTTTTTTTTTGCTCATTCATATTTTTTTTTGCTAATTCAGATTTGTTTTTTTTTTTTTGCTAATTCATATTTTTTTCTGCTAATTCATATTTTTTTTGCTAATTGATATTTTTTTTTTGCTAATTCATATTTTTTTTTTTGCTAATTCAGTTTTTTTTTGCTAATTCATATTTTTTTTTTTTTGCTAATTCTTTTTTTTTTTTTTGCTAATTCATATTTTTTTCTGCTAATTCATATTTTTTTTTGCTAATACATATTTTTTTTTTTGCTAATTCATATTTTTTTTTTGCTAATTCTGTTTTTTTTTTGCTAATTCAGATTTTTTTTTTGCTCATTCATGTTTTTTTTGCTTTTTTTTGTACCTTTCTCACTTTTATTTTGTTCGACTACCACTAGCACAATTTCTTCACTTTTTCCTTAGGCTCATTCTTACATTAAAACTTTATGTTCTCTTATCAATATTCCACAGCTCTCTTTTCTATTAAAAAACAACTTTTAAATAAAAGCACTTAGTGCAACACAAGATTGATTGTATGTTAGTACTAGAGCAGCTAGTTGCAATCAAAACTCTATCTTATTTTTAAATACTCAACGATATTAGTCTCGACCGTTAGTTTAACCGCGTTCCGTTAGCCAATAAACCAAAAAACCGACGGTGTTTGACTTGGATTTTGGTAATCGAAAGTCTAGTGGTTCAGGATAGGAAAGTGCTTAATTAGCATTCCTATCCTGAGAAAATTATTTGTCGCTGGACATGTTTAAATATGCCCAGAATTATCGCGACGGACGATGGTTGAAAACGAAATTTGATATTTTCATAAATATCAAACCATCGTCTTGCTATCGTGCAGACATTGTTGCGATCACAATGTATGCAGCTCGCGACAATTTGCTGATAAGTGCTTTTTTCGGTGAAGACTTGATCGTTTCAGTCTTCATCGACGTAAAATTTCATGCGCCCATGTATATATGTACACACATATCGTATTTACGACAAATCTTACTGAAGGTAAGATTTGTCGTGGGGCTTTTTTTCTATCGAAACGACTTGGGATGAAACTTAAAACTTTTATTTTTCCCAAGTCGTTTTGTGCGAAAATATTTGTTATTTGTTGCAAAGGAATTTGAAGAAATTGCTGATGGCAATTTCTTCGCCTTCTAGAGAGATAGGCTAACCATGTTTTGAGCATGATTAGCTTATTTCAATTTATGAAAATTAAATATTTTCCAATTTTTTTCCAATGATAATTATTAATTATAATTATCGTTTTTAACCCTTTTTAGGTATACAACAATGTTCTGCGGAAGTCGTTTTGTCTTATCTAAATGAATTAAATAGAGAATATGTTTTATGTTTAACTTTGTGTATTTTTATATATACATATAATATATATATTTTTTTAGCAATAATTAAAAAAGGAATAATTTATAATTTTTTATTTATTTGTTTGATTTATGTATTGCGTCGGGTGTCCTGGGCTATTGCTACTAAGGGATGAAGATAATGATGATGTTGACCAGTATGTTTTGATTTTGGGTGCTGTTGATGTAGTGTTGCCAATGTATGAAGAAGATGATTATGATGTGGATGCGTCGCGCGTCCTATACGCCGATTTCTAGGGAGTCTTCCTTTTGGGAATCGTCTCGTTGAGGTAGGGATGCAGCCCCGCTAAATGGCACTCTGAACTTAATTTCCTCTAATTCACGTTTTTATGTACCGGGCTATTTTTTTTCTTTTGTAATAATTTTTTTATTGTTGATTTTTGTTTTAGGAACTTTGCTTTTTTTAAATTACTTCTATTGGTTTAATTTGTTTAAATGCACTGAATTAAAAGAAAAAACAAATACCGCTGCCACCAGTTGTTTTAAGTATGTCAGCTTTATTAATTTATATACTTACATAAATTTTAATATATTATTAATTTTATTAAAATTTTTAAGCACTAATTTACACATTTAAAAAAAACGAACCGCTGCCACCTATTGTTATGTGTGAGCGCCATGCTTCGGGTGGAGAGTGCACGATTCCTATAATATTTAATCCTTAATTAAAAAAAAAAAAAAACAAAAAAAAAGCAAAAAAAAAACTCGTGCTCCAGAAAATAACACTTTATTATTCTTAATTATTTAACATAGCTCAATATGGATAAAAGCAGAAATGAAGAAACATTACCGTACAAGAGATAACATAAGCATATGTACATTTAAAAGTTGCACACAGTGAGCTTGCTTTTCATCTACATGCAGCAGAATTTGATACCGTATGGAGAGAAGGTCATGAAAAAGCCGACACTTTATCCAGAATTCAATTCGAGCGCCAGAACAATAACCTAACCAGATGGACACAGTTCCAGCGAGCCAACTTCACTTTAGAAAATGCAGACAACATTAACAGAAAAAAAATTACTTGACAAAAGCATAGGTTATGCCCCATATTTAGGGGTTAGTAATAAAGATTTGTTTGACTTAGCTATTCATGCAGATGCTGCTCTCCCAGGTGAAGAATTAAAAGGCAAAGTAGAATGTGCTAGGTTAATAAACGAAAATAGCTTGCCTCAGCTGATTAGATCTAATGAAAAAATAATTTTACGCGACTTAACAAAGAAGATCAATGATAATAATTTAATTATAACGAAAGCCGATAAGGGTAATTCAATTTGCATATTAGAAAAGAATTTGTATTTAGAAAAAATGGAAGATAATTTATCAAAAATGAGCCTGCTAGAAATTAAAGAAGACCAAACAAAAAAATATAATTGAAACGCAACATCAGTTATTAATAAAAGTAAGTTAAATTACATAAAAATGGTGCTCCAGTAAGATCAGTTTCTTCTGCATTCAACTCACCGACACAGAAACTGGGCAAAAAATTAAATTCGATACTACCACAACTCCTAGATTTTAACAACAAATACTCCATAAAAAATAATAAAAAATACAATTGATCTAGTAAACAAAATTAATTGCATTGCTTTACCACCTAATGCCAAACTCGTGTCATTTGATGTGTGTAACCTATTTCCTTCTATCCCAGTAAATAAGTTATATCGCATTTCTTTCATCAACAAATCAGTTACCTGCTTGCAATCCGCCCGATCCTCGAGGAGTTCGTGTTTAAAAAGCGTCAAGTTAGATACGTACAAAAGTGAACAAAAATAGGCCGTCGGTTGCGTATATTATTAAACAAAGGCCAGTGAGTTCTTTTTAGCGAACTTCGATTAATAGTATTAAACATGTTAAAAATATTGAAACACTTGTTTCCGTTCCACAAAATAATTTATTTTTTAATTTTAATAATTAAGTGAAGTTTTTGCGACACGTTTCGCCCTATTTAGGCATCCTCAAGCTCTTGCAAAAATTATGAGACTGACTCAGTATAAATTAAAATTAAAGCCGACAGTTATCGTTTAAACACATATACATACATAAGTAGCATTACAATATCATTTTAAGTTAGTGTAAGTATCGTAATGTTTTTTCGTTATAAAATTTGTTTTAATTAAAGGGATGTTGTTACGGAAATCTAGCTGAACATTAACCAAAAATGAGTCTTTTATCTTTCTCTTTTTTAATTTCTAATATCTCATACCTGTCTAGAACTTGACCTCCACATAAATTACGTAATAGTTTTACATTGTCAATTGATGTAGTGTGACCTACGTGGATTAAGTGTTTACATAGACCAGAAGTTGCCCTATTGTTTCTCGCTGCAGAAACGTGTTCGGAAAATCTGGTTTTTAGTGACCTCTTAGTTTTTCCTATATAGATCGCGTCACAATCGTTGCAACTTATACTATATACCCCACTTTTTTCAATATCCACAGCTGTAGCCTTTATTTTATTATTTATTAAAAATTTACCCAGTGTTATATTAGTGAAATAAGCAGGTTGAAGATTATGATTTGATAGCGTTCTGTGTATTTTTTCTGACACTCCTCCAACATAAGGAATCTTTTTCCAAATCTTACTACTTTTGTTTTGGATCGTAGGAAATGCTAATCTAAGAGCAGATGTTCTAGATTTCTGTTTTAATATCTTGTAAATAAAACTTTTGGAATAACCATTACAGGTTGCTACTTTAAAAATTAAATTAAGTTCTTTCTTAAAATTGATCACACTTAAAGGAATATTAACTAATCTGTCAATCATCGAATGGAACGCAGAACTCTTAATGTTAAGAGGATGATTAGAAGAATATGGAATTACAGTGTCAGTAAAAGTTGGTTTCCGATATATTTCGTAGTCAAATTTCTTATTTTTTATTGATATTGTGATATCTAGAAAATTTAATTTCGTACCTCCATATTCTAGTGTAAATTTAATATTGTCGTCTAATTTATTTAAAATACTATTTAAAAAAAGATTAAGTTATCGCTCAGAGCCCGTCCATACACAGAACACATCATCAACATAACGATACCATCATAACATTTTATTAACTAAATCACAGTTCTTATTAAAAATGTTCTGTTCTATGAAGTCCATGTAGAAGTCAGCCAAAAAAGGCGATAGAGAAGCACCCATGGCTAAGCCTTCTATTTGGCTATAGAACTTGTGGTTAAAGTAAAAGTGGTTTTGATTTAAGCACGTATTCAAAGATTCTATAAGTTGCGAGACTTTTTCTTTATATAAATGTTTTTCCCGAATTCGACTGTACAAAATTGTTGTGCGCCCGTCTTAAAATATTAATTTTAAGACGGCGAGAATATTTGTATGTAGGTACGTACAATTAGATTTGAAAACTAAAATAATGATCGTATGTACAGTGTACATACAAAAAGGGAAAAGAAGAAGTCACTGTATGTAGGTAAGTATGCATATCGTGAGAATGGAATGTGTGCCAGATAATAAAATGCAATTTTATGCTTGGTTGCATTTTATTGCAATATGAGAGTGAATTTTTAAACTGGAGTTAAATAATTTAATTTGATTTTTAATTTCAGGGTCAACTTTTGTAATGCATCATTATATTGCACGGGGCAAAGAGGTAAAAGTGGTAAAATATCTGCTTAAAGATATTTAATAATTTATAATTTCTCATATAACCAATGCGATGTAAAGAGATAGCAAGGGGAAGCGAGATAGTTAAATAATTATGGTTCACATCGAATTCAATATGGACGACAAGAACTTAATTGCGCCATTTTATAGCACAATTTGGATTTTTTATTTTAAATCGATTAATTTAATTAATGATGGAAGTTTTTAATGGAAAAAGATAGATGTCAGTATTCCGCATCGAAGGATATTAATTAAATCTAATGAAAGATAAGACATGCTGAGCATTTTACATTTAGCTTGCGGGTTAAAAAAAAAAAAAGATATATAAGGCCGAGCATTCGCATGGATCAGTCTCTTACATTTTCTAGTTCAACGAGTTTAGATCGTGTTAGCAGTGTTAAATTTCTCAAGTTTTCAAATTTTTTACAAGCGATTATTAGGTGCAGATGAGCTATTTGCATATAGTTACAATTTGATGATAGATTTATGATGCCTAAGTGAATAACTTTTGTTAATACAAAAAAACTAAATTAATTTTCCTAAATTTAGTAGCAATTGTGACTGAAATTGATTTTCTTCCATTTAGTAGCATTTTCAAGTAATAATAGTCTTATTCATAATGTAAATTTGCCTTGTACAGAACAAATTCAAGACAGTTATTCATATACTTCTCATTTGAAATGTTATAGATTTCATAGTTATAGATGAATTTTTGTTATATTAGAGAAGTGTTTAGGTGTAAATTAGAGTGTTTAAGATATACCACAATTGAATTTATCATTAAATCGAAATGTAACTCTGTTTATACTCGTTCTGAATTTAACAAACCGCTATTCTTATATAACCCACCAAAGATAGTATTGTTAAACAACAAAGGGTTTTATATCAGCTTATTATTCAAGCATATGGTGCAATCTTTCCCTGAATAACATTTTTTTATAGTTCCAAGAACTATATCTTTTAAGCTACAATCTTTAGCTGATTACATGCAGGAACCACATACTTGTACAACAGGGTTATTCCTAAAACAAACTTTTTGCTCGCAATATGAATCTTTTCTTAAAATACGCAGTGCTTGAATCTCACAACGATTTCATCTTTTATCTTTCTTAAAACAAACTATTCAAAAGGACCAGTCTATGCTTGAACAATTTGTTATATTTTTGCGTAGCTACCACTTTTTTTTTGTTATTCTGTAGTTATTCTTCTAATAGTATAATCTTCACAACTTGTTGGACCCAACTTGGCTATCCTTGACAAGTTTCGCCACCGCCACAGGGCTCATCAGAAGTTTTTTCTAACCTTGCAAACGTTTATGTTGTTAAATCATGTAAATTTCTATACACAATTTATTAACTAATCTAGTTTTATTTTATTATTTTCAGATTTAAGTTGAACACATAGGCTCTATACTATATGAACACACGTATACCGGTAGTATGATTTCTGTACTATATTTTCTTTTAACTTTTTGCCGCAAGTAATGATATTCTGGAGTCAAGTGTTAACAGATTGAAATAAGAACTAACTTTCTGAAAACAAGAAAATATTTTCCAACATTTTCTAAAAGCACGAAAATATATTCTAAATATTAAACATTTACGTAAAATAAGAAAATCTTTCTGATTTCGAGAAACGTAAAATCATTATATTTTTCTTGATATTAGATAACAATCTTTACTAGTATTGAGATATTAAAAGTGGCATTTTAAGAAAATTCTGCTTAATTTTAGTAAATACTGATTTAAATAAGAATATTTTTCTGAAATGAATGACTTTTGAAATCAAGAGAATCATTTCTCGACTCCTAGAATATTATTTCTTTCCGTACAAGTAGCCAAAATTAACCGAATCTTCAGTTGTTATCCAATTCCCACCAACAGGCAAAATTACAGTGATTCACATATGTGAATAAGCACTCTCATTGGCTGAATACCTATCACAACCAACACCTAGTCCAACCCACCTCCACTATATTGGTTTCCAAGATACCCCCCCCCCTCCACCAACCACAGTAACCAATAACCCCCATTGGCCAAAAGCCACACTTATGTCACCACCAACAACATCCAACCCCCACCCCGCCATCTTGACATATCCAAGGTCAAATCGTATTCCATAAAACCGCAAACACAAAAATACAAGGTCAAATTGTGCTCTACAAGCCTAAAAGTATCCAAAGGCAATTTCTAGATCAAGTACACGTGCATTTGATCCAGAACACGCCTAGTTTACCAACTGAGGCGAACGTGAAAGAATACGCACTTAACGTGTAAAAAGAAAATTAAACCTGACATGCCGGGTGTTGTCGTCTCAAAATATTAATTTTGATAAGACAAGAAGATTTGCGCGGTGACTGTCTCTGTTTTGAAACTTGGCATTTGTTTATGTTTGCCTGCCAAATCTGGCTGCTGGTGTTCTTGAGATTATTGTTTTGGGTAAGTTTCATTGCTTATTTAATTAATAACATGATTTTTTGTGGATTCGTCTTCTTTTTCAGAGTATACCCCAAAAGGATAATTGACAAACGGACTGAAATTCGAAATGCACGTCGTGGGAGTTAGAGGTTGAACAGTATTTACGAAGAGCACTATATGTATGTAGGTAGGTAAGCTATGATAAATATCTTCATATATTGAAAGTTTTCTATGGCGGATCGTTCTATTACGACCCGCTCTCACAAATTTAACGAAAACTATCTGCTTTGACTAGAAGACCCGCTGCCATTCACCAGTGTTGAGTAGCGGATGGCGGGTCGTTTTTCATTTACATTGCATTGCAGCAGAACAGAGAGAGAATAGTGAGATGAGCGGTTGGGATAGGAATTTGTGGGCAACAAGCACTCTAGTCACAATCAGAGTCAATTGTATTGATCCGTGTGCTTGGGCTAAAAAATTTCATGAATGTAGGTAGCTAAAATATCCTGTGCAAAAGTTCTTATGAAAAATTTTCGAGTACCTACATAAATTAATAGAAAAACTAGTTCGCCACTTCGGCCAGGCAGCGGCAGCATAGTGAAACATAAAACTGTGCATGTGTTGTAAGCCCGGGGCGTCGTGCTTTCTTTTCCTTGAGAAGAACGCCCAGGCGGAGTCCAGCATCTATCGGAGCCTTTATCGTTTTTGTGTCTCTGAAATTAGTCTTTAATGGGGTTAATAAATGAAAATCACTCGATCGCGCGTTAATCTGTCGACTTTATTGTATTAACTTTTATAATTGTAATTAACTTCTTAAAACTTTTAAGCTTTTCAATGAGAATTATTTTAGAGATCACGAGACTCGACCGACTCCGATTGAGGATTTTACTAAACTCCCCGATTTGTGCCTTCGAGAATTATCATTTGCTCGCGTCTTTGCCTTATCAGCAAAATAACTTTCACACTTCGTCGCGACTACAGGATGTAATTCGACTCTTTAAAAATGTTACCACAAGTGGAGAACGAAGAAGTAAACAAAAATTGATTACTTCTTGATAAAATTTGTATATTATACGCTGAGGAAAGAATTTTAAGTGTTCGTTGCGCACTTGAAAAAACGATACTTTGTATCGTGGGAAATGTGTTGTGAATTGCGTCGGTCAAGCACTGTCACAACCAATAAATTATGATTTGAGCTGAGTGCTGACCGAGCGCAATTACAACACATGGTTGCTGGCGTCGGCGTGTGTACAGCTGTGGTGTGGGGTGGCGGAGAAGGTGAACAGAGAGAACAGGACCATATTCTCTCAGACTCGAATGTTTGCTTCTTCCCGTCTGTTACCCCCCGACCGCATCAGTGGCCAGATGAAGGTTCTTGTTAAGTTAGATGTTCTTTGATATCACTTAAAGAAGCAAACCTGGGAGCAGCCGAGAGACTTTTACTCCGCTAGAGAGGCTATACGAGAGTGCTAACTCCGAGATAATTAGGCGTTGGAGCAGCTGAACAGCGTTCACTCCTAATTAGAAAGACTTGTAGTGCCTTCTACTTCAGTTCGTTAAAAAACTGACTCAATTTATTACAATTTCTTAGGATATTTATACATAATTCTAAACCTATGTTAGCCTGTGCTTTAGCATTCTAAATGCTCACGTTGAGGAAATTCAGTGGCATACTTAAAACTGATGATGACATACATTTACGCGTGAACGATTAATTGTTTGGTCAGTGACGCAATCGTTAATCGTTGCGGTAAATGTATGTCAAACCTTCTTTGTTATGTTATGTTATGTTCTTCGCTATGAACTTCTGTAGATGAAGCAGCCGCTTAGGTTTTGACTCTTTAAATGACTCTGCGTACGACTCTGTGCGTACGTGCGATTAATGCAATTTCAATTTACATCTGCCATGATAATAAAGTGCAATATATGCTTAATTGCATTTTAAGGCCGATTCACACCGCTGCGACATATCACAGCAATAGTTACATGCGCATATGCCTGAACCAAATAAAGACATTTGGGAAAAATCTAAACATGGGACAAACTAGAATTTATAGTGGGCATTCTACCATTATGTATCATTTCAATGTGAACTAGCTCGACTTACATGTACTGGCTCGACTTATTTTATCAATTCGAAAAAAATTATCATCGTTGATATCGAATATAAATTTGTATATATCGACGTTGAAAGATATGGAAAAAGTAATGACGCAGATGTATTAAATGTTTCGTCTATAGAGATGAAATTTGAATACGGTTTGTTCGAAGAAAACCACCAAATGTTCGCCGGATCAATATCAAAGAACACCTCATCCCTCGATTATCGATTACGGATTCCCTTTAAAATTTTACTTGATGCGTCCTTTCGCAGCAAGGTATCTCGATAAGAACCTTTGAAAAATCAGTACAATACTTAACCTTACACAGCCTTATAAGTAGATAATTTAAAACACGTTTGAAATTTTGGCGCAAAATGGAGAATTTTTGTCAATTTTACTGCAACACAGCCTGAAACAACTATTAAAATTATTCAAGCATTCTACGCTCTTCATATTTTTTTACAAATCGCGAAAGAGAACGATAATTAATATCTACCCAAGTGTGATGATCATAATGGTCACTGTGATGATTATTACTATTAGACAAGAAATAAACAGAAAGGTATGTAGGTTAACTTCTTTATGCCGTAGGTGAACAAAAGAAATGTAGGTGAGACTCACTCGCTATAGAGCGTAATCGATTTATTGTAAGCAATTGTGATTACGAGAAATTGTATGTCAACGTAAGGAGAATTCGTGTATAAATACGATGTATTGATACTCAATTAATAACAGTTTTTTCAATAGATTTATACGCTGCTCTTCGGTGTGTCTTTTTATTTTTGGGAACCTGTTCTTCTTAGTAATATCGGCGTAGCCGCTGCTTAGCAGTGCTGACGCCATTAGTTTGAGCGTATCCTACAAATAGTGACGCTCTAAGCTAGGCACCTAACCTAATCTATCAAAGAGAAGCTGTACATCTGAAGCAGACAGAAATCATTACACAAGATTTAGAAACCTCGTAATCAAAAATAGGGGGTTTGATAAATTATGAAATTAATGGAAGAAGACCAACGGAAGAAATTTTCCAATAACGTTTTTGTACGTGCACCATAACCTCACTTCATTTCTAGGCTAGATGTAGCCTCTATGGAAGGACACAATAAATCAACTCTAGTCGCGTTGTCCGCACGGTCCCAGTGGCCCTGTCAAAAATAATCTTAAGCTAACCCAATCTGTATTCAAGTCGTTGGCAATATCAATCCCCCACTTTGTCCTTTTTGGTACTATTTTTATAATGTTCAAAATCAGATCATATAAAATTGGGTATTCCTTAATATGAATTTAATTCATTTTCAGCGCCCACTGGAATTTACACTATCCATTTTGTTCTCACAGCTCGCGACAGATCACTAAAATTGTGCATGCTGCGATAGACATTTGAATCGCTGGTCAAACGCTACAGAAATTCTTTTTCTTTTATGGTGTGAGCGTTTATACATTGACAACTATGTGTAGTGATTTATCGCTGTCGCTTAGTTATCGCAATCGAAATCGCGGCGGTGTGAATCGGCCTTTATTCTGATGGAAAAGGTAAATTTGAAATTAAATTGGATGAATTTAATTTTCCAGAGTCAAATCCCCGATACATACATTAATATTAGGCTAATGTTTATGATTTGGAACGTAGGTCACCTGAATGACAATACATGCTATTTGGATAGGATGAACCAGACTTCTGCTAGCTGTGGTGTCATTATATTGTTCTTTCAGATAACATGACAATACGCAGGTAAATAAAATTTCCTTCAATTTGCTACTATTTTGCCGATATTAATACATTATTATTTCAAGATTAAAACACTTTTCAAAATCTATTTCTTTAAATTTACTAGTAATGATTTTCGCCAAGGCCAAATTCATTATTGACCTTATTCCTAAAGTTGATAATTTCCCTGATGCCTCAGAAGTCAAAATAATAAAATCACTTCCATCTTTCTTCGCCCCAATGTTTTTTGAGTTAATAGTTTTATCATTTGAATGCATCTTCTCAATATTTAACAATTTTACCACAAGATAAGACACTTGATTTCCTCATAGGGTAAAAGGATTATAAAACGAATGCTTTTACTTTTTTTAATATAAAATATTTTTAAATATTTTGTAGGTGCTCCGTTTTTACGTATTCAAAAATTCAATTTTGTAAGGAATTATATAAATTGAGTAAGAAATTTAATCGAATTTGAACAAAAGCATCTGCAAATCCTGCAATAAGAGTTTCTCTTTTTCACGGCAGCCACCCCAAACACTAAATTATGTTATGGTTGGGAACTGGAAGATCTAGAACTTTCACGTTGCTGTGCGTAAACCATTATTTAACACATTCTGCTATGTGGATAGCAACATTATTTTGGTGTTTGAAAAATCCATGGTCGGCCATTAAACATTTGCTTCAAATTGGTGTTCTATATTTATAAAACTTCAACGTAAGCCGCCAAGGTCGACCTTGTAAGACAAACAAATATATTGAGATATAAAAGGGAATTTCAGCTCTTACCAGCCGGAATCAACAGCGGTGTAACAACGAGACAGCAACAGCTCAGATTTTGTCAACACATGGAAGTAATACTGAAAGCCATCAGGCCTTATTCTAATCTGACATCTTTATGACACTGAAGTAAACGTGGCTATTTGTCAAACCTGTTTTTCGTATCTTACTAAGTAATCCGTAAATAAACTACCCAGGGGATAAATGGTGCACCATTTTATTGTTACAACGCCTCGAATCTGTTTCGTTTATAATACAGAAGCTCAAAAACCCTGCACTTGTTAATTTAATTGTTTTCATTTATTTATTGAAATGTAAAAGTATTAATTTTGATTATATATATATTTTATTTTCATATTCATATTCATATTTTCTTGTTATTGTGAGAAGAACTTAGACTTTGAAGATATCATCATCACGTTATGTATGTAGTAAGGTTTCTTGATAACTTCTCCAGTGAAAGACCTCTATTAAAATCCATTACTGTGATTTAAAAGACAACGTACTGTTTATGTCACTAATGAATAATTAAAATATCACAAATTATCAAGAAAATAAACAATTAAAACAATTCAGCCACAAAAATTAGTAAAACAAAATGTAATTTTTTTAAACACTGAAATTTTTATAAAATACTTATTCAACAACACAATTGTGGATAAATTCCATTCATTGCTCTTGAAATTATCAAAGAACTTATGGCTAAAAGTGAGTAGGTCAGCTGGGAATAATCTCAAATGTAAGCATTTCTAGAATGAAATTTTGTATCCGCCATTTTCTAATATTAATTTCAATTGTAAATTTTATTTTTTGGTCGAAGATATTATTAATTTTCCATTTAACGAACAGTAAAGGCTTCTATCATGACTGCATAACCTGTGAAAATTTTCGAAAAAAACTTGATATATAAACTAAAAAAAAAAAAAAAAATCTGCTATTATCCCTTTTTTGGAGCAATTTTACTTAAATTTTTCAAATTTAGAGCATTGCTTTCGCGAAATTTTCATTTTAAATATTTTTCTTTACGCTAACTATTTTAACAAATACCTACACGATGTATACCTGTCGATAAATAGCAACAATTATCCAGTAGTGGCGATTTTTCTTTATACCTGGTAAAAGTCCAGTCCTGTGGAGTAACCTCCAATAGCACGCATAAAGCTATTGATGAGCGCCCACTAGGAACAAAAAAAATGCAAACAAATATAAAACCGCATATCAAAACGCACACAATACACCTGGAAAGATTTGCAATGCTGAAATCACAGGAGTATATCAGGAAGTGAATTGAAAGTTGAGGGAAAATATCACGCGAAGTAACAGATGGAAACAAGAAACGAGTGGCAGTCAAGTTAGATGTTTCCTTTAAACAGAAGTGGAACTTTAATTTTGTTCAACTTATTTTAAAACTGTGTTTTGCATGAAATGTTAATCATTTCAAATCTAATGTATTTCAAATGGATCTGAATGCACTCAAATAGTAGCACTCGATAATAATATGTAGTAATCCTTGAATTTTAATTTTTAATTTTTTGATTGGATCTGCTGATTTGACAGATTTTGGCTCCCCAAAACCTCTGATACAAGCTGCGTTTTTTTATCTCTCTGATCTGACCCGGTTTAATTCTATGTACGTAAGACATCAACAATACGTGATCCATTGTTGTTGTTTTACGTATATAAAATTGAACCGGATCAGATCTGAGAGATAAAAAAACGCAGCTAACGTTGCTTTTATTTCATAACTATTTGAATGTTATTACGACATGGTTCTGAATTGTTTGGAGTGTTTATTTTCGGTAAAACTATCATTTTCAAACTTTGGATTTAATAGGGTCAGCTCACTCATTATTTTCATTAGGCTTTAACAGTTTATCTGTGTGGATGATATTATCACTGGTCACAGCCCGCTTCACGTTTATCTAAGATATGATATATGATATGATGATAATATCTGTTCCGTCGCGGAACAATCTTCAAATTAAAAAACTAAAAAACAAAATAAAAACTCACAAATAAAACATTTCCCACGACGAATCACTCGATAAAACTTCGCACGATGATGATAGATTTAACAGAAGGGATCCCTCGATGCTACCGGCAACATTATCTAAAAATAAACAAACTCAAAACATTTATAAAAAATAAACAAAAAAAAAGTCTCCGATCATTCACGATCTGGGACTTTAATTAAAACTATAACTTAACTACATGTTGTGGTTTAATCTTCCCAGGATGTCTCCAATATCCTAAGGGACCAAAAGAATCTACAAAATTAAAAAAGAAAACAAAATCATTAATAACAATATAAATAAATATTCAAACGTAATCACTTACCTCCAACTCCAACCCCAACCAAAACAGCTGCCTTGAACCACTTTGACAGATTCAAAATGGCAGCTCATAGCACAGAGAAAAATATTCTCATTAGACTATGATGACGTCACTGGGTGACTAAATATATGAAAATCTCTCTCGCAACGCCACCGGCAGACAGAATTCCTATTGAGTTCCTGCCTATAAATAGTGAGCTACTGGAAGTAGCAAATCACGCAAGTTCTGACTGAGCACCAAAACAGATCAGCAGTTAAAATTAAAGCCATTTGAAGTCTTGCTTAACAAATTAAACCAAGGGAAGTACATATGTACACATATGTAAATACATACACACATTTTTTTGTAGAATTTGTCTATTTATCCAGGCTAGATCCCCATTAGAGTGTTTTTAACTGCATACGTTGAAGTGATTTAATGATTCAACAATAATTTCCTTTAGAACTTAACTGTTCTCAGAGTGTTGAGTGGAGTTTGCTTGACATTTCTTTACTAAAAAGATTTCTTTTCACCTCCTGCTACATGTATAGTTCTCCAACATTATCCTGAAAATACAAGGAACCACAAAGTATTAAGTTTAGATTAATAAATCACAAAATACCTTAAGAATCTCTATCCGACATTTCCACATTTCAGAATTCGGCAATTTTTGTTGGAATTTCTGCAACAAATGCATCCGAACATTCTACATTTCAAAACTGCAGTTACTGTGTATTTAACCCGCCTCATTTGTCTAAAACACCAATTAAAAATTGTGTCGTCTCGGAACTAAAACTATAAATTTACAACTTACAAACTTTAACCAAAGAACAAACTTTCCTATGAAAGTAAACCACTTCAACGCTGCGTCAGAATCTAAAAAAACACATTTTCATATATACCTAAAAAAATATGTTAAAACCGTTAATTTAAAAAAACAAAACAAATCATTAATAACTAAATCATATTTAACACAAATAAGAAACACCTATTAACGGAAGCTGTCATCAAATTCCTGACATTTCCCACAGTACAAAAAACACAAATGATTCTCATTAAAAAGATTAACACATATGCGATGACGTAGTTTCGACCGCTAAACCTTTAGGGCCGTAAGCACCAACCAGAATAATCCATATTCACATGTGTTTGTGCATTAAAACACCAACCAAAATTACTCGCGATTTAATCCCTCGTATTACACTGGTGTAATATTTTATCCGAGATTTTCCGGGGGTAAAATTTCTATTCGAGGATTATTCCAAATAGGTGACAGTTGTATATGACAGTTCATATTTGCGTTTATAAATTTTCATTTGTGAATTAAATTGTAAATTAAATTGTAAATTAAATTAAATTATTAAAATGGCTGCTAGTGAATCGGAGCAAAGTTTTGTATGCGAGGATTTTGAGATGAGTTCATCGACTAATTCCTCGTCAGATGAAGAGGACTTAGAGCTTCTCCGGGCAGTAGCAAGCTTACCACGAAGACCTAGGCAAAGGAAGTTATTCGAAAGAATAAATCCCATGGAAAAATATGATAATGACGACTTCATAAAAAGGTTTAGATTTCCGAAAGATATTGTTTGTGAAATAGCAGAACTGTTGAAGGAAAACCTTGCTTATCACGACAATCGAAATAATCCTATACCAGTTTTGATTCAAGTATTGATTTGTTTGCGATACTATGCTGTTGGCTCTTTCCAAATAGTATCTGGTGATTTATTTGGTGTACATCAGGTTACATGTGGAAGAGTTGCTAAAAGAGTATCAATAGCATTGGGCATGTTAGCAAAATCCTTCATAAAAATGCCCGCAACAAATGAACAAGTTGCAATTGTCAAAAATAAGTTTTATGATAGGTTTGGATTTCCTAATGTTCTTGGAATTATTGATGGGACTCTTATTCCAATTTCTTCTCCTGGTGGCAATAACGCTGAAAGTTTTAGAAGCAGGAAAGGTTTTTTCGCAATAAATACTCAAGTTGTGTGCGATTCGGATTTAAAATTCACGAGTATTGATGCAAGGTAATATTTATATGCATAGTTTAGTTATATAAAATATTAAGGAAATTTTGTTGTATGTAGGTGGCCTGGATCAACGCACGACCAGACAGTATTTAACTTTTCGCATCTGTTCGCAAAACTTGAACATGGTGTATACAGCGATGGATACTTGCTTGGGGATGCTGGATATGGTTGCAGAAAATATCTGTTGACACTTGTTCCTAATGCGGTCACTGACGGGGAAAAAAAGTACAATTTGCATTTTGTAAAAACACGGCAAGCAGTAGAAACGGTATTTGGAAAAGACGATTTCCAATTTTGTCAAAAAGTATAACAATTTTTATAACATTTTTACATAATTGTGTTTCACCAGTTCACTTTTAGAAATTTCAGTCGATGTATATTTCGCTGTCATCATAATAGTTGCAACCGCCTTTCTACACAACATTGCAATTGAGAAGAACGTAATACTACCCCCTCAGACGGAAGAGCCAAATTTGAATTTAGGCGACCATGACAGCAGACAACAAAGAGTAGCACGTTTCCGTGGCAACGATACTTCGGTTAGAGATGCACTCATTGCAAATTTTTTCTCTATTTAATTTTTTTTTAATATTATGTAACAAAAAAAAAACATGAAATTAATTTTCTTCATTATATTTTTTAATCAACATTTGTTTTTTTAAATTATAGTAGTCCTTTATTTCATCATACATTTTTTTCTTGCTGACGTTGGCATCGATTTCTGACTCGATTTTTTTTAATTTTACTCCTTCGAATGTGGCAACGAATTCTTGGAGCGACTCGCTATTTTTTTTTCCTTCTTTTTGGGCCCGTTGGCGGATTGGAAGGTACAGCTTTTTGTTTTTTCTGCGACGAGGAGGCAGCTTTCTCTGGATTGGTGTCCTCTTGAGCCCGTATCCCGGCGGATGTTGAAGGTTGGTCCCTGTAAGCGCAGATTGTGTTTTCTGCTTCCGCATCTAATTCTAGGACCGCTTCAGTTTCCAACACTTCTACTTCCATGAATTCGTCCAGATCTCCATCTCCATAGTCATCAATATCAGCCTAGAAACAAATAAATTTAAGTAATAATGAAATTTCTATTTTTCAAATTTAACTCACATTATTATCGCCCCAATAGTCAGCGCTACTGTCATACCTATTTGATACAGGTTCTGTGGATGCTTGCACCAACGGTAAAATAGGGTCGTCCTCCCGTACTCGTTTAACATATGTGCCTCCACCAGTTTTAAATATATTTGCTTTATCTAAAGCTAAATTTTGTTTTGCTATTCTTTTCATATTTTTATATGTATTCCGCAATTGAGCGACCGATTTCTTACACAATGTTTGGGAATTAAATTCGTTGCAAATCATTTCCCAACAATCACTTTTGTCTTTTGATGTTACGGCATCAGTTTTTTTATTTTCCACTACACTCTTGTATTTCGTTACAAGTTCTACTAACAAAGCTTTGCTCTGTGTGGTCATATGCGCTGATTTTTTATTTTCCATAATTATTTTAACTATTTTCACTATTTTCACTACTACTTATTTTCACTACTTACGATTTCACACCAAAACACAAATTCAAACTGTCCGCGTCGCGACCCTGTCATTTGACATACCGAAAATGTCCGAAAATAATGCCACATAAGCAAAAAATACATGGTTTTACGCGAGTTGGTGTTTACGTCCAAAAAACGCGGGATTATTCTCGGATAGGAATAATCTTTACACGGGAAATAGGATTATCCTCGTTGGTGTTTACGGCTCTTAATGTATACAAAACCAAGAAGAAAGTAAATATTACACGCAGCTGCACGCCATCACGATACAAAGTTGCAGGGCTTCATTGTTAAAGCCACTTCCAGACGCACAGCCCCATTGTTCTCGGGGCTATAAATAGCGAGCTGCTGAAACTAGTAAATCACTCTTGTTTTGACTGAGCATCAAGACAGATCGGCAGTAATATTGAAGCCACTTCAGTCTTGTTTAACACCAGATCACAGGAAGTATATTTTGACTACCTTTTTACTAATATATATATACCAAAATTAATCATTTTATTAATATTTATTTTCAGCATCCCACTGGGAGTTTTCTTTTGACCCCAGCCGTTGCCTGTATGTGAAGTTCTATGACGCTCACTTCATCAACCTACCTCACCTTTTCCTTTGGATTTTAACTAATGTAGTACGATTGCTCTGATGTCATACGTGAAACTGTCCATGATTATTTATTGTTATAATTTGTACCAAGTTTATATTGAAAATGCAGAGGGCTACCGCACTTACTTTCGATGGCTATGTATCCGCTGTTTTGTGAGATATCCCTTGGTACAATTAAATGGCAGAATATGCCAGAGTTCCTCCTTTGGTAGAGTATGCCGCTGTCGTAATATCACTTAAGGGCAGAGTATGCCAAAGTGAAAATGTGTGGTAGAGTATGCCGCTATTTGTATTTATAGGCAGAGTGTGCGTTTTAAGGCCAACACACACCGACGGGGTGGAGCTGGCGGTAGCGGTATAGACGGTGGTGGCAGTGGTATGCACAATATTGAAATGATTAGACCGATCGTCTACACAACCCACTCTAGCTTATATTTGGCTACGTCAGATTCACCAGCCGGCGGCACGGCACGGTTGCGGACGCCTCCCTTGTCAAAATTTAGCCAAGACATCATTATAGGCATTTAATCCAAAGCGGTGACCCCGACAAAGAACCAGAGCGTCCATCGGTTGCCCGTCAGCGCAACCAACAGCTAGAAAACCCCGCCAAAGAACCAGAGCTTCCATCGGTTGCCCGTCAGCGCAACCAACAGCTAGAAAACCCCGACAACCAGAGCTTCCATCCGTTGCCCGACAGCGCAACCAACACCTAGAAAACCCCGACATAGAACCAGAGTTTCCATCGGTTGCCCGTCAGCGCAACCAACATCCACAAAAGATCTCTTAATTGTACCAGCTATACGAAGATTTGAACGTCTTTTAATTGCGGCATCAAGACCAACTTAAAATTAGAATCAGTACGAGAATCAAACTCCTCTACAGTAAGATCAGGGCCCCTATTCTGCAGTCTCACTCACTTATGACTGTATGAGAGAAGTCACTCACTTCGATCTCACTCACCCACCATTTAGGTATTCTAGAAATTAAATGGAATGAGATGTACACTGTTAAATAATATAATCCACCACATTTGTGGTGAATATTTTTGATGTGTCAATCAGTTGTTTCTTGTGCACCGCAGTGGAAGTAAAAATCAATTAAAATTATTTTAAGATGGCAAGTTTGAGTGATTGTACCTCAGTATTATTAATTAATTTGTTGGAAAATGAAGGAATACGTAGTACATATAGAGCTCATCCGATAAATTGTTTTGAATTGCCGGAAAATAAATTTGTAAAGTTGTTCCGATTGAATAAGTGCTTGGCTGATAAATTTATAAACAAATTAAGTCCTTTTATGAGCGGTGCTTCGAGATCTTCTGCTATTAATATTGAAGAGAAGGTAATGAAGCTATTCTTTTCTCTAATATAAAAAAACGTAATAATTAGGGGTAATGTTTACAGATTCTTTGTGCTCTACGATTTTTCGCCACTGGTAGCTACCAACAATTAGTAGGGGAGAGTGTCAATATTGGATTGAGTCAGCCATCAGTTTGCAGAGCTTTAAAGGATGTAGTTGATGCTGTTCAGGAAAGTGGTTTGATCAATGAGGTAATACGTTTCCCTTCGACGGTGGAAGAATTGAATCAAACTATGAAAGAGTGAGAATATAATTTTTTTTAAATTTCACAATACATGAAATATATTTTTCAGGTTCTATAATAAATACAGGTTCCCTGGTGTTATTGGATGCATAGACTGCACTCACGTCGCAATTCCCCTGCGAAACTTAAACAATAATAAATTATCGGAGGAGGTACTCAGATCACTATGGCTGCAGCGATTGCCCACTCACATGCAAGCCATTCTCGCGTGCAATAAGGAAGACCTGGAGTCATTGGCGGCATCCGCCGATTCAATCGCTGAAGCCAACGCTAATCCCCAGATGTATACTATCTCCACAGCGGACGAAAGTCATAAGACTACTCTGTCACAGCTAACCGAAGAAGTTCGGAATCTGAGCAAGCTGGTCGCAGACTCATTAAAACGACACAAATATCCACAATCAGTAACGTGGGAGCAGGGTTCTAAAAAATTTCAGTCTAGAAGCAAGTCTGTGGCGGCGTCGCCTTCGGTTGTCAAATAGATTTAATCAAACGCCGACGCGCGTCGAAAGTACTCACGATTGGCATCTGAAAAACACCATGCTTTGAAACATTTGTAAGTTTAGTGGAGCCAAATGAGCGAGCACTTTGCGAGTTGTGGGTAAGGTAGTTTTCTTGTTAAATCCAGCAACCCGGTTTTGAAAAATGTTTTTGTTTTCTTTGATAGGAGCTAGGATATCTCGTCTTTGTAAAATATTGTGATCCGAGATAGACTGGAGTTTAGAAATAACGTGTTGTTTAATTATAACGATAATAATATTATTAACCAGGCATTTTTACGATAAACATTTTAAGACCTGAAGAAATATATAAGTGCCTAAAAGTTTTAGTGTTTTATTCGCAAACCCTAATTGCTCCTGTGAAGGAATAATCCTAAAAAATTAGAATTAAATCAATATTTCTTCCACAGTTCAACCATTCCAAAGGAAGGTCGAAAGAAGTGGAATCTTAACTTAACAGCTGAATCGAGTATCTAGTGTCATAGGACCGGACTAGACGTGTTGTCACGCAATCATAATACACACTGGATCCTGCAACTACATCTTCCAGGCCGATGAAGTTCTTCCTTTTGCAACTTAATCAAGACTACATTTATTTCACAACGGCAACAAACCGCAAGACAACATAGCCGTGAACAAAGATCTCATCGTAATAACAACCTCAAGACAACATAGTAGTAGCAATAGACTACAAGTCTAACCAGAGATCACCATCACCTCGTTTCCAGTCTAGACAAGAGCATAACGTTTGCTGGTATGACAAAAAGTACGCAAGCGAGGCGAGGAAATGCATTCATACTTGCTCTTTTAGGATCCAAAATACCAGTGCTAATTCGACCATTTCTTCTTCAAAGTTTTCGTCAAACTAAAAAGCCCTCCGCCATTAACGACGGGTGGAAGTGGCTGTCTAAATAGTCGTTTGTACCTTTACGATAAATCCTCACGGAAACGTTTTTTAATTGACACTGGAGCTGATGTTTCGCTCATTCCGGCCACACAAGCTGATCTGTATTCAAAATCTGATTTATGTTTGGTCGCTGCAAACTCTTCAGTGATAAAGACGTTTGGTAGAAGGATCCTCACATTGGACTTGGAACTCCGGCGTTCTTTTCCTTGGCAATTCATCATAGCGAATATACCCAGACCAATCCTAGGGGCAGACTTCCTAAGCCACTATAGTTATCTGATTATCTGACCTGTGTGAAATCTTTGGGCCAACGGGTAACAGGTCAATATTCAACACTCTCGGTGCTAATTAACTCAGAATTGCCAGTTGATATCTAAAACCTCTTACGCGAGCATCATTCCATAACCGTGGAAACAGGTTTCATTAAGCAGCTGACTCATAAAGTAACACGCCGAATTGTGACCAATGGCCCATCTATCGCTTCTAAGGTGCGTCGATTATCTCCTGGAAAACTGGCTGCCGCCAGAAAAGAGTTTGACTTCCTGTTAAAACAGGGTATCTGTCGTCCGTCAAGCAGTAGTTGGTCCTCGACATTACATTACATCGACAAGTGCACATTTTTATAATCTCAAGTCAAATTGTTAGGTCATCTGGTTACAGCTGATGGGATTAAACCTTCCCCTGAACGCGTGGCAGTCATTTCAAACATGAAAACACCTAAAACCGTAAAGGAATTACGTCGTTTGCTCGGTATGGTTAATTTTTATCGCCGGTTCCTACCGCACGCGGCCAGTCATCAGGGCCTTCTTAACAATTATCTAACAGGTCCTAAGAAGGGTGTACAGATCATCAATTGGTCTACCGATGCCATCAGGGCCTTCGAGGAGGTAAGCTCTCAGCTATCTCAGGCAACACTTTTGTTCTTTTCCCATTCTTCATTCTTTTCTTCATACAGGTTGTTCTGTCTCAGAACAACTATACTAAAAACTACTTACTACACGATGATAATATCATAATGCACCCACGGTGCCGCAACAGCTAAAAAATAAACAAATAAAAAAGTATTAATCAAACATAAACAAGAAGAAAAGTCTCAGATCATTCACGATCTGATACTTTAATTAAAACCCATAACTCACACTACATGTTGCGGCTTAATCTTCCCACGATGTCTCAAACCATCCTAAGGGACCAATAATCTGAAAAAAGAAACAAATTATCAATAAATTTATAAATTAACATTTAAAAACGTAAATATTTACCTATAAGCAACAGCTGCCATCAAAAACTTTGACAGATTCAAGATGGCACAAAATTCTCATAACGAAATCCACCATGACATCACAGTATGAATTAAGTATGAAATTTCACAAAATGATGCGGGCGTCATTGTTAACGCCACCGACAGACATAGTTCCTATTGTGTTTCTGCCTATAAATAGCGAGCTGCTGGAATCAGAAAATCACTCTAGCCTTGATTGAGCCACGAGGCAGATCGGCAGTATTGAAGCCATATTAAGCCTTGACTAACCATAAAATAAGGGAAGTATTGCACCCTATCTTACTAACATTATTTTGAATTATTAATAATATTTAAATTTCTAGATTTTTCAGCATCCCACTGGGAGTTTCTTTTGAACCCAGCCAAACCTTTATGAGCAGACCATTGAAGCTCATTCTAACCAACTTAGCCTTACTTTTTGCTTGGTTAATAATACTAGCTCCTTTTCTCTCTTTACAGATTGAGAGATAAAATTGCCATTGGAGGCCCAAATAATTGGATTTGTATAGAAAATAGTATTAGAGGTAGTGTAATAACTAAAATATAAATGAATTGTTTTGGAACAGTACCTACTTGAATTGATTAGTTTATAAGAGAATTTAGTGATAATAAACGACTGAATTTTTGTTATTAGAAAAATCAACCTGTCTTATCATTTTTAAACCGGCACCGGCCCCTTTTTATGATTAAGCCCACATTGGGACTTAACACGGGCAATGGATATAACTTCGGATATGTAGTAATCCTTACGAGCACCATTGGGATTATTGCAATCGTTGAAATATAGCATCAAGAGAGTAAAGCGATCACGAGAACAACTCCTTTTTATCAATTCATTACCCATTGATACATTTTTGCTCCAGTAATTAGCCAGTGAAGATATGTGATTGTAGTGTATTTTCAAAGAAACTCCCAAGACTAGGAGTATTTCATACTCGTCTGTAAGAGCTCGATTTGGTGATTTAATCCTATTCGGTTTTTTGAGCTTTTGGTTTTTACACTCTGCAATACGAATACTCAAACTTTTTGGAAAAAGTTTCCGAAATACATCGAATTCCGTGGCTTCTAGAGGTAGATCATGAAGAACTGTAGTAGTTTTTTCCGAAAGAATTCGGAATTTAGGTTCAAAGTTGACATTGTCAGTGAAATTGGTCCACGCACATATAGCACCTGTTGCCTGATTACCGCCCTCGTTAGATGATGGTGCATCTTGCAATCCAGAATTTTCGTCCGCGGGTTCCTCTTCATCATCTGTTTGCCACTCCGATTCGGAAGATGTATTACTGATAGTCCCTGGTCCAAGATGTTCTGTAGAATGACCATCGTCATCAGATGGCCTGTAGCTGGATTCTGACGGACTAACATCGCTATCGCTGTCAGTTAAAAGTTCCATGAGGATTTCTTCTAGCAATTTTTTTCTTCCGATCTAAAATAACGAAGGATAGTGTTATATATATATATATCCCTATCTGTATAAACGTAAACACGGGTACTCACTGTCACTTTTGCGCTCGGCTCGTCTTTGTCTATTTCCCCCTTGGTACCAACACACCGTCTATTCACAAAACGTTTTATTTTTCAACCTTTCTTTATTAACAACTGTCTTAAGTACACTTTCCGGTAAAACTACAAATCTTCCTTCTGCCTTTTTCAACGCTTCTCTGTTATCTTAAACTTTCTACTTTATAATTTCTTTCTCTTACTGCTTAAACCTTTTTACTTCACAATTTTTTCTCTTACTCCTTAACACTCCGTAACCGCCCGTTAATATGCCAATTCAACCGACTCTGAAAACCGACTGTACTCGACTTGGATTTTTGTAATCACAAGTCTAGTTGTTCAGGATAGGAAAGTGCTTAATTAGCATTCCTATCCAGAGAAAATTATTTACCGCTGGGCATGTTTAAACATGCCCAGAATTATCGCGACGAACGATGGTTGAAATTGAAATTTGATATTTTCATAAATATCCAACCATCGTCTTGCTATCGTGCATACATTGCTGCGATCACAATGTATGCAGCTCGCGACAATTTGCTGATAAGAGCTTTTTTCGGTGAAGACTTGATCGTTTCAGTCTTCACCGACGTGAAATTTTCATGCGCCCGGTATGTATGTATGTATATATGTACATACATATCGTATTTACGACAAATCTTACTGAAGGTAAAACTTGTGGGGCTTTTTTTTTTATCGAAACGACTTGGGTTGAAATTTAAAACTTTTATTTTTCCCAAATCGTTTTGTGGGAAAAATATGTTGAAGGAATGTTGCGCGTAGTTGAAGAAATTGCTGATGCAACTTTCTTCGTATGCGCAAGAGATAAGCCAACCGTGCTTTTAGGCATGATTGGCTTATGAAAATTGTAATTTTGTTTGTTGATGCCTTATGTATACATTTTGTATATGTAACAATAGGCTACCTTGTATAAAATTCGTGTAAGGGAAATGACAAGAGGGCTGGGTGTTTAGTTTTTGTCAGTTCGATATTTCTGACATTTCTCATTTGTCATTTCTTAGATCGGGTGTTGTTTTAGTGATTTTGTGAGTGTGAACATTACTAAAAGTGATTTATAATTTGGTAATAGTGAAAACCTGTAGAAATGATTTTTTTTTGTTCATGAGATTTGATATAATCGAGACTCCGGAATCTATAATTATGGTGTTGAAGTGCGCTGTGCTGCAGAAAGAACCGGAGTTATTGCCGTGGAAAGTCGTTTTTCAGGCGAGTTTATTTGTTTCAATAATAAATTATGGTGTTTTAAATAAAATATAAGTGCAATTATTTATAAAAATAAACAGCCGTGATAAAAAATTTAACATTTTCCAATGCCGGTTTGTTTGCCTATAATTGAATTGTCATTGGGTATCTGTAACTATGTGTATATACGAATGCTGTGATGTAATGGAAATAAAAGCAATTAGCGTAGTTTTGAAATGTTCAACTACCAGCCATATTATTCATAAATAATTAAGGTAAAGTTTGTATATGTCGTAGACATTTGACGTAACTCAGCATTTCACAAAAAGTCTAGACACTTCATGAAAAATAGGCAGATAGTGTACCGGTTTTGACTTAGCTGAAATTTTTAGTCAATTCATGAAATGCTAAAAGCGTTTACGCCGATAGTGTAATACCACTCGATATAACCAAATACTAGGAGAGGGAATGTGTGGTGAAGGGGGAGGTCGCACCCAGACCTGCGACACACTCACCCACAAATAAATACTCCCATAGCCACACACATATACGCCCGTACACGCACACGCGTGTGGGTGTGTGTGTCGCAGGTCTGGGTGCGACCTCCCCCTTCAGCACACGTTTCCCTCTCCTAGTATTTGATTATATCGGGTGGTATTACACTATCGGCGTAAAGGCTTTTAGCATTTCCCGAATTGACTAAAAATTTCAGACACATAATGTAAAAAGTATCAAGGGGTAAAGCTAGTAAGCTGCTCCATTCCCTTACACTGGGAGTAAAGCTAGTAACACAACACTGCTTACACATAAGCAGAAGTGGAAGCTGTTTTCAGAAATTTATTTCTGAATTTTCTTGCAGAAGATTTATTCTGTTCTTCTCCTTTCTTCTCAGAATTGAAAGTGCAAAGCAATAGCGCCACTGGATTTTTCTTGCTTGAAGATTGGATAAAACTGAATTGTTTTAGTGAATTATTAAATTTAATTAGTAGTTTAGTATTGAATTTTTATGCGTATTGTATTTGACCTTTTTCTTAGAGTTAGTAGGTACTATTTAACTGTTTAGAATTTCAATTGAATTACCTGATACTGTGATACTGGGCCCTATTCTGTCGTTAATATTTTATCATTTTATGTTATGCCTTAAAATAAAATAATTCCCTAAAATGCTATTCTGTACCAGAAATTTTATTTTATTTTATGCATCGTAACATAAAATATTTCCTCTCATGGAGCATAACATAAAAGAACCTAAGCAGCACATTTTAAAGGTAATTTGACATATTTTATGAAAATGACATACGTCAATTGACACTTGTGGTGTGAAGTAGTTTTAATTAAAAGTTAAAATGTCCAACGCTGTTAGAATTGTAATTTTGGCAGAAATTGTGGAAATCCGCACTCGGTATGGTAAAAGATAAATAGTTTATGATATTTGTCTTAAAGTTGTTATTTTATGCAGAAGAGATCGTAGGGGAAATTTACGATATCTTCGCGATTCCAGCGATCCATTTGAGTTGCCCAGCTATAGGTTTCAACAGTTTTCTCGGCTGGATAAGATTGGGGTTAAAATACTTATCGAAAAACTAGAGCCTCATGCCAGAAAGACATCCATCCCTTCACTTTGAGATTTCTAAGTGCTTTGCATTTCTACGGACATGGTTCGTATCAAACTCCAGTCGGGAGTTGTCATATTTTAGCACTTTCACAGCCAAGTGTCTCAAGAGTAACTGCGCTTATAAATGATTATTTAGTAGGTGATTTGATAGAGTTTCCTACAGACGCAATAAAAGTGGCAGAAACAAAAGAAAGGTAAATAAATAAGATTTTAATGAAAATGTTTATATATATGTATGTACATATGTATATGTTTTACTTAGATTCTTGAGGAAATTTGGGATGTAGGGAATTATTGGTGTTGTTGATGGCTGTCATATTGCTATCGTTGGTCCCCCCCCATGTGTTGCACGCCGGCAACAAGGATTTCGTTTTATTTTGTTGTTGCGCGCCGGCAACAAGGGTCAATCAACCGTATGTAACGTAGAAGGAATGTGTTGGTTGGTTTCCCAAGAAGAAGACTGTGTATTTCGCTTGAGTTTTTATTTAACACTTTTTGTACAATTCTATACTTTTAATTTTACTTGACTTTGATTTTTACTTTACAATTTCACCTTTTTCTCAATAGATAACACTTTTACTTTTTACTTTCCACTAGAGGCCTTACCTTGGGTAGGGGGACTTCGGGTTTAGAATATTTCTGATTTTCCTTGCATCAGAACTCTCTATTTATTTGAAATCAATCTGCAGTGGTTAATACTCCCTTCCACTTGCAGATTGATAATTTTGCAATTTTTGTGGTAACCAATCAAAAATTACCTATTGAGCATTTTTCATGTGAAAAACCACCCAAAATCACCTATCAAGCATTTTTTCCAATAAAGGTGAAAAATTTATTGGAGTAATGCAATTTGATTTTTCACCCGCAAATTATAAAAAATAATTGAGAACAATTGTATGAAAACAACGGTATCAATTTTCACACGAGTCCCAAAACAATAATTCACTTGCTTTATTACGTACAAATGAAAAAAAAGAAATTTGATGCCGGCGCTTCCGCTAAGGCAATTTCTTTTTGTCAACATGTTGCACAGCGGGTGTGAGGTAAAATCGTTTAACGAGTACCATGCTTTACTTCTTATCGCTTTGAGTCAATCAGGTGGTTCCATTATACGTTTGGCTGATTGTTCTCAAGCAAGAAGTCCAAAGATTTCTTATTGACGTGTATAAAGGTGACAGGCCTTGTCTACCTAAGAATTATTACCGTGGACATGGGTACATCTAACGATTACTCATTATGTGCTGCAACTTGACCACAGTCGTGTGCGCATGGTTGTTTGTTTATTGTTTTGGTTCCAATTGTGGGATATCAAATAACCGTGATTTATGGATGGGAGATGCTTGCTTGATTTTTTAGGTAATGCGTTATGAATCAGAGGCAATTGAAGTGGTTATTGCTTGATCATATTATTTGGGTTATTTTAGGGATTCATAACACCTTCCCCCTTGAAAAAAAAATTTCTTTTATATTCTTTAAGAGGATATAAAAAAAATTTGAGAGTTGCTGACGCTCGGAGATCTAGAGTACATAATTTGATTAGTACTTAAATATATGTTAGATCTAATTGCTATGATTGTGATATTATAGTTATATGTATTATACAAGATTAGATTTATTTGCTATGATTATGATATGCATTATACAAAATTAGGTTTAATTGCTATGATATTTTTATTCATTAGCTTAATCGTTTATGATTTATTTATTCTAGATTTTTTTTTTTTTTTTTTTTTAGTTTCTTATTTTACAAAAATAAATGTTACCAAGTGTGGGATTATAAAAGTATTATATAAAAGCAACTTATTTGAGAGATACTTAATTAGTTATCTGTGAATCTAGATAATGGTATTTTACTGGAAATACTTTTGATTTCGGTAATTTCTTCATTATTCTTTTTATTTTCTTTTATAGTTTCCTGGTTCTTCCCTTTTCTAACATATCGCATGATTATTTTGATTACACCATAAGAAGTAAGTATTATAATTAAGAGATATATGAAAGAATAATGGTGTATATCATGCATTGAAATATTATTTAATTTTTGCTTTTCCTCGTGTTCCAGTGTTTTTAAATCTTGGCTTAGATCGAAAAGCGCTTGGTAATTTACGTTTTTTATAGTAATCATTTTCGGGAGTTCGAGTTTTGTGTCTTTAAGATGATTAGCCATTGTTAGGTTAATTGAGGGTAAGTATGAATTATTTGAAAGTGATATTCTTTCAGAATGACCGTATAGCGTTAGGTCGTTGCTTCTTATATAGCAATTTGGAGAAATTTCTAAAATACCGTTTCTTTCGAGTGTTAGCGGTTCAATTCTGTTGCCGCATATATTATCTATTGTTAGAGGATTCCTAAGACTGAATAACCAATTATTTGGGTTGCTTAGTTGAATCCAGAAAGTAGATGTTTTTATTGTTTTTACATCGCAGGATTTTGGAGTTTCCGTAGTATGTTTTAATAGATCCATTTCGCATTTGTTTTGTTCGGCATTACTATTTAGGATTGGGTGGGTTATTTGACACAGATGAGTGTTTGAGAAACTTATTTGGCATTTATCAAAGCCATCTTTACTCATAGGGTAATGTTTTTCGCGGTTAAAATCTACCAATAAATATTCGGTAGTAGGTTTTATGTAAAGAAAGGTAGTGTTTACCATACTTGGGAATGGTATGATTTTGTATGCCTGGAAAATTGTGCTTAGGGGTAATGGGATTTTAATTTCAATGATGATATTATTCTTAACTTTGTTTGTAGTTGTAATGCTAACTTTATATAAATCGATAAGACTATCTTGTGTGGCTAAAATTGGTAAGGTAGTTCCGGAAGGAAGATTTTTTCTAATAACTGTAAGTGTATCTTCCAGTTGAAATGGGGTGGATTAGGGATGCCATGTTTTATATCTGAAAGCATGTCGAGGATTGCTTTTTGAGAATTTTGGTATCTCATGAGTGATAGTGTAATGGCGGATGTGATACTTTCTAGTTCTAAGTCTATGAAGGTGGAATTCGTTCCAGCTATTATGAAATTGAATGCTTTAGAGAATTTGTCACATTTGTTTTGGATGTTGTCAAATTCAAGTTTAATATCTGAGGATGTTTTGTTAAAAAGGTTGATTGTTTTATCTACGATAATGGTTTGCGATTTAATGAGTTCTAATGGGTGGTCCTCATTTCCTTTTAAGTAATGGATTTGTTTGTCATAATGCTTTGCATCGTCTTCATTGAGAGTACCGAAGAGTGTTTTACTGAGGCTACCTATTGCGTTTATTAAGCCGCGTCGGGCGCGCAAATGTTTGGGATCTATAATCTCTGCATTTTGCTCTATCTCATTTAATAAGATTTTGATATTTTTTATTTGTGACTGGTATGGGTGGTTGCAGGTTGGGTGTTGTATCTTAAAATGTAAACATATTTTTTCTATGTCTATTGTTTGGGATCTTAGCAGGTTATGTTCTAGTTGAAAATCGTCTAGGCTATAATACGTAACTAGTTTCCAATTTGAGCTGTATAGTTGTATGTTTCCATATTCCTCGAAATATATTCCTGGAGTTGAAGCGAAGTTTGTTGTCTTTGTTCCGCTCATGACTCCGAATGTTAATAATAAGATTAGTATTATGTATGGCATTTTGGCCTGGTGGGATGGAAGAAAAGAACGCGATTACTCTATGAATAGCTTCAGATGGTTGTTATGGAGTTTTTTATTTTTGTTTTTAACTCTTACCACTGAATTTTCGGTTGAGGCAATTTGTACTATTTCGTAAGGACCTTTCCATAAGGGGGATAATTTATTTTTTCTCGTGTGATTCTTCACTAATACTTTGTCGCCAATTATAAATGGTTTGGGCTTGGTAACGTGATCATAGTGCGATTTTGATTTTTCCTTGTTTCTTATAAGGTTTTCTCTTGCTATTTTGTGAGAATATTGGAGGCGCGCTTTTAGTTCACTGGCATAGTTATCGTAGTTGTACGTAACTTCTGGGTCCTTTTTTAGTGATGTTGGGATTTCTGCGTGAAATCCAAATAGTAGTTCGTGAGGCCTGTGCTTGAATGGTTAGAATTGTTGTATGTGAACATAGCGTAAGGGATCCATGTGTCCCATGTTAGTGGATCTGTAGACACATAATGTCTAAGATATTCAGCAAGCGTACGGTGGTTTCTTTCTAGAGCTCCGTTTGTATCTGGGTGGTATGGTGTAGTTTGCAACTTACGTATTTTCAAAAGTTTGCAAATTTCACTAAATAGAGAACTTAGGAAGTTTGATTCTTGGTCCGTTAGGATTGATTCAGGTAAACCATGTTTACAAATGATGTGGGTTACAAATTGCTCAGCTACCGTTTTGGCTTCTGCGTTCGGTAGGGGAATTGCATCTGAAAATTTAGTCAGATCATCTTGGAATGTTAATAGAAATTTGTTGTTTTGATAACTTGTTGGTAGAGGTCCAACAATATCCAAGAAGATTTCTTCAAATGGTTTTTTGCTTGTGGTAGTAATTTTCATAGGTATTTTCTTGTTTGCACCTGATTTATTGATCTGGCAAGATGAACATCTCTTGATGTACTCTTGAATGTCTTTTTTCTGCCCGGCCAGTTATAGATTCTTCTTATCTTCCCGACAGTCTTCGTTTGTCCCTGATGACCGCCTAAAGGAGTGACGTGGTAATCCCTAATTACCTGCTCCATGTCCTTTGGGTCTTTTAGTTGTATTATTTTATTGAGGAAGAAAATAGGCCTTGTGGCGGAATCTTTAAATTCTTCAGCACATATGAGTTTCAACTCGAAATACGAAGTGCTGTTCAGGATTGGTATAGCAATTGGAATTATCTCTTCGTTAGATGACAATTCTTTGAATTTTTTAAATATACTTCTTGTTAAATCCTGATCTTTTTGTTCTTTAAAAGGGAGGGGTGCATGCCCCACTATATATGTTGTATTCCCTTGTTTGTATTCTTTGATTTCTCCTAAAGGAATTTGATAATTACCAGGCAGATAGGTTTTTAATAAATTTTCGAATGTTGTGCTCACTGTCGGAATTATGAAATATTTTCTTTTGATATTCCGTGTTTCCAGTAAATTGTTTGGATTTTCTCCTATTATTTTAGTAGTTTGGTTTGATTGTGCTCTCTGTTGATTCCTAGTTATTACTTGAATATTTTTGGATTCTGGTATTATACGACTGAGTGCATCAGCGTTAAGATTAGTTTTCCCTGATTTGTGTATGATCTTGTAGTCATACTCTTCTAGTTTAATCCTCCACCTCATCATTCGGGAAGTGGGGTCTTTGAGATTCATGAGTCACGTAAGGGGCTTGTGATCTGTAATGATTGTAAATGTCCGACCATAAAGGTAAGGACGAAATTGTTCTACCGCGTCCTTTTCTATAGTTGAATATCTAGTCTCAGCCGGATTTAGGGTGCGGCTGGCATAACAGATTGGTTTGTCTTCTCCGATTTTCCCTTGTGATAAAACTGCGCCAATTGCATAGTTACTTGCGTCTGAAGTAACTAAAAAATCCTCGTTGAAGCGGGATACTGCAAAATAGGCGGATTTAATAGTTTTTCTTTCATAAGCGTGAAAGCTTCGTCGCAGAACGCATCCCATTTGAAAGTAGCGCCTTTCTTTAGTAAAGCTATGAGAGACTTGGCTATTTTAGCGAAATTGGGGATAAAACGACGGTAATATCCAACAAAACCTAAAAAGGATTTATGTCTTTTTCCTTCTTGGGTACTGGGTAATTTTGGACGGATTCTAGTTTAGAGGGATCCGGTGTTACTCCGTTTTCTGTAACCAAATGTCCAAGATAAGCTATTTGCTTGCTTAGAAAATGGCATTTTTCAGACTGTAGTTTGAGATTATTTATTCTAAGCCTATTGAAAACGTGTTGGAGTCTTGCATTTTGTTCTGTCGAATTGTATCCATAGACAATTATGTCGTCCATGTATACAAAACATTCTATGCCTTGGAGTCCGACTAAAACATTGTTCATCAGCCTTTGAAAAGTGGCTGGTGCACGTTTCAATCCAAATGGCATTCTATTAAAATGGTAATGACCGTAAGGTGTACTGAAAGCAGTTTTTTCTTTATCATGGTCATCCATTTGAATTTGATGAAAGCCATTAGCTAAATCCAATGTACTAAAATATTTAGCTTTTCCCAGCTGATCTAGTATATCAGTAATGTTGGGTAAGGGAAAGGCATCTCCGACCGTTATGAGGCGCCTGAAATCGACGACTACTCTCCATCTTTTGTTTCCTGATGGATCAGGTTTTTTTGGAACTAGAAGTAGAGGAGAGTTCCATGGGCTAGAACTAGGGGTTATGATTTCTTCATGGAGCATTTTATTTATTTGTGAATTAATTTCAATACGTTGAGATTCTGGAAGTCTATAAGGTCTTATGCTGACAATGGGTTTTTCAGGTAGCGTAGGTATTTGGTGCTTAACTGCACTTGTGCATGTTAGGAAATCCCCTTCTAGATAGAATATGTCATTGTATTCTCGACAAGTATCTAGGATTGTTCGGGCTTCTTCCGTGTTGCAATGAGAGAGGTTTAGCTCGTTCTCGAGTCTATTTAGTCTCTGCTTTATTGGATCAGTTTTCGGATTTAATTTTATTATACTATAATTATTTAAATTTCGTAGATGAGGTTTTATTATACTATAATTATTTAAATTTCGTAGATGAGGTTTTATTTCTGTGTTTCTTATAGTGACATCTTGCTGATTTGAGTTCAGGATTAGGATAGTTGCGTGGCCTGTTTTATCAGGTTCTATTAGCGTATTTCCTGTTATCACTCCTGGTTTCAGTTCTTGGTATTCACTAAAGAAACAACCTCTTTGGTTTAGTTTTATTTTTGCTACCATTTGTGTACGTGCCGGTATTTTTATACTTTCGGCTTCATACTGATTTATTTGGTTTATTATTTTCGAAACACTTTTTGTTTCTTTCCCTTAGGCTCACCTCTTTGTGGGGAGGCCTTGTCAACTTGTACCAACAGATAGTCTCGGCTTGGGTCTCTCAATCCTCCATACCTGCTATCTGGGCTGATGTAAGTCAAATTGTCAAAGCTTGGGTCATTCAAACCTCCATACTTGACATCTGAGCTATGGCGAGACAATTTGTTCGAACTTAGGTCATTCAAACCTCCATATTCGTTTTTGCACATTGTCTCTGAATTTGCCTTAAAACCTTGCGTGTGATTTTGCCTCCTTGGGGCTTATTAATTTTTAGTGATAGACTCTTGTTTTCGTAGTCTATTATGCTAGAAAATTTATTTAAGAAATCATGACCTAGTATTCCATCAAATTTAAGTTGAAGGTTATCTTCCACCATGTGTATATCTTGGGTAAAGAAATTTTTGCCTACTTGAAATTCGCATTTGGCGGTTCCTAAAGTATGTAGGGTTTTTCCAGCTAGAGGTGATACCTCCAAGCTCTTGGTCCTATCAACCATTGTGTCACCAAGTGACTTGGTTGCTTTGAGGACCGATATCTCGGCTCCTGTATCGATTAGAAAATTACTAGTATCAAATGCTGTGATAGAATTTCTGATCGTCAGAACTAGTGATTGGCGATCAGTGTTAAGAGGGAGGTAAAGCATTTGATTTAGTTTTTCGGATGTCGATGGACATCCGCGGATACAGTCATTTGGCTGAGGCGAGACTGACAGACTGTAATGGCATCCTCGTCTCGCCGCAGACTGTTTTCCGGTAATTGCTGATTTTTTGTTTTTGTTTTGGCAGTTGCTGCTCTAATATTTGGCGATCGTTTAGGTGATCCTGTGAAATTTTGTTGGGGTCTTTGATTTTGGTAGGCCTCTTGTTGGTTGCCTTGAAAACGGTGATTAACCGGAGTGTTCCGTTGATATTGTGGAACACTCGGAGTATAATGTCTTTGTGATTGATTTTCCCTTTGTATATTTGTATGAGGGAATGTTCTGCTATTACCTGGATAGCTTTGTTGGAATAGTCTTTTACGACATTCCGAAAAGTGATGATTTGGTATTTTACAATAGGAACAAATGAGTGAGGGTTTTTCCTTTTTCACTCTTGCTGAATAACAGACTTCAGCTGTATGTCCCTTTCTGTTGCATTTTGAGCAAGTTGGATAATGTTCATTAGGAGTGGAATTCCTTTCGGATTGCTCAATAGCAAATTTAATAGATGCTGACAGTTCTTCGTTGCCCTTTGCCTTGGTTAATAGACGAACTTGACTGTCCTTGATACCGTCCTCAAATGCTCGGAGAACCATTTTTTGATTTTCTCCAGCTAAGAGATTTTTGAGGGCTTGATCATTTGTGAAACTAGAAGTTGCATCATCATATAATGCTAACAACTTGTGAGCACGAAAGGCGTAATCTTTCATGCTCTCTCCAGATTTTTGTCGAAGAGCTAGAATCTCATTTTGTATTGAGACTCTAGAACGAGTCTCCAAAAATTGCTCTTGCAGGGCCTTTTGAAGTTCTCTCCAAGAATTTAAATCGTTATAGTTAACGATGTCATAGCTCTGCCTACCAATTTTGTTTTAATTATTTGCAAAAACAGAGCTTTTTTCTGTTCCTGCAATACCTTCTTTCTGAAACATTTCACATGTATTCAGAAATCGGTGTAAGTCATCAGAATTACCGTCGAATTCTGGAATGAGTGATCTAGCATCACTAACAGATAATTTTTCGGCTATCGCCGCAACTTGATCGTTGGGCATATTGCGAACTCGTTTCCGTGCAGGCCTTCTGTGGATGATAAGCCCAGGAAGAAGCGTATCTCTTACGCCTCGACGCTTTTGTTGTCAAGTATGAATTTTGTAAAAAAAAATTTTTTTATATTTTCCCGATATGTTTTTTTTTCGAACTTGACGAGATATTCAGTTAACTAATATCACGGAGAAATATTTACAACACCAAAAAGAAAAACAGCACTTGATAAAAAAACACTCGAGAAATGCACCTTTTTTGTTTAAGTAGAAAAAGGGTGATTTTGTTAGGTTTTTTTTTTTTTTTTTTTTTAAACACGTGAAGACCAGAAGTACATTAAATAGTTATATTTGTAAAAAAAAAAATAGTATATATATATGATAATGTAATATAGTATATATGTAAGTAGGAATTTGTAATTTATATATAAGTAAGAATATATAATAATATAGTTTTTTATATAATTTCAACCTTATTACTCTATTCCTAGAGCGTCTAGTACCTTTTGGTAATAGTCGACGTCGATTGGCGAGTTGAAGTCCTCTTCTGGATTTATCTGGTACCTTAGTGTCCTGTAGATCGCATATGCCGAAGGGTTCTCGTGTCTGAGTAGGACGTCCAATAAGTGGTCGATTGGGTCTACGTATTCCTCGAGGTCGTCTAAACAGGGATTATAGATGCGTCCTGTGGTATCTTCTTCGTTGAATGACGTGTTGCTGTCTTCTGATCCGGGGTTATAGTACCAATCCGTGATGCTATCCTCGAGATCTCAGAATGATGTCTCTTCCTCTGAGTATGAGTCTTCTTCTGAGTAAGCGTCTGAGTCTGCTTCTGGCTCGAAGTCCAGCTCTTCTTCAGAAAGTCCCAGTGGACTGATGAGCTCTTCCTCTCTTGGCCAACACATTAGTTTGTGGGTCTAGTCGCGGGTCTTACTAACCGTATGACTAAAATCCCACCGCTGCCACCAGTTTATTTATGTTGCACGCCGGCAACAAGGATTTCGTTTTATTTTGTTGTTGCGCCCCGGCAACAAGGGTCAATCAACCGTATGTAACGTAGAAGGAATGTGTTGGTTGGTTTCCCAAGAAGAAGACTGTGTATTTCGCTTGAGTTTTTATTTAACACTTTTTGTACAATTCTATTTGGCAATTTTTGGGGTAGCCAATCAAAAATTACCCATCGAGCAGTTTTTCTGAGAAAAACAACCCAAAATCACCTATCAAGCATATTTTCCCATAAAGGTGAAAAATTTATTGCAATAATGCAATTTGATTTTTCACCCGCAAATTATAAAAAATAATTGAGAACAAATGTGTAAAAATAACAGTATCAATTTCTTTTGGTCAGTATGTTGCACAGCGGGTGTGAGGTAAAATCGTTTAGCGAGCACCATGCTTTACTTCTTATCGCTTTGAGTCAATCAGGTGGTTCCATTATACGTTTGGCTGATTGTTTTCAAGCAAGAAGTCCAAAGGTTTCTTATTTACGTGTAGATAGGTGACAGGCCTTATCTACATAAGAATTATTACCGTGGACATGGGTACTTCTATGATTCCTCATTATGTGTTGCAACTTGACCACAGTCGTGTGCGCATAGTTGTTTGTTCATTGTTCTGATTCTCGTTGTGGGATCAGATATCTGTAATTTATGAATGGGAGATGCTTTCTTGATTTTTAGGTAATGCGTTATGAATCAGAGGCAATTGAAGTGGTTATTGCTTGATCATATTATTTGGATTATCTTTGGGGATTCATAACATCAGAGACCTTATACATCACTCACCTGAAGGACATGTCAAGGATCAGACGGCATGATCCTGTGCTGTCTCCGACCGCCCATGACATCCTGGCATCACGATTAGGATGTACCTGTCGTTGTTCACATGTAGGGAGTAGAAAAAAGTCTCAGGGGTAGGAGAGCGAAGAGAAACAATCAGTTAATCACCTGATATTACACATGTCTTTTATTTATCCAGTGCTAATGACAAGGAAAAACTTTATATATATTTTTTTTCTTATATTCACCCCCGAAGCTCTATGGATACGTGTTAGTGCATATCTTCGTTGGAATCGACCCAGTGTGATCTCCTCATCAATCGATTTGTGTACGTACTCAGTTGACTATATTTAGTTCCGAACTTCTGTTTCTCAAAAAGGCCTTTTGGAGAACTGGTTTTCGCAAATCTCATCACGGCAGACGCGTTATAAGAAGATAATCCCGCCGGGGACGATATCGCCCCTAACATCCTGATACACTGTATTACATGCACTGGACAAATATATTTGCGGTACACGTAGGGTATAGTGCTCAAATAGCAAGAACTAACTTAATATGTATTGATTCATTGCGTAACTACGACTGAGATAGCACTACGTAAGTTAAGAATCTACTAATTTATTTAATACAAAGTTCATTCAACGAATATACAGGGACCTTATCATCATAATTGCATCCGGGTGGGTCGTAACCAATCAATTGAGTTCATTTACTGACATTATTATAATCTTACTGACATGCTCGCGCACCAATAGTTAGAATTGACCGAAGTCTTATGTACCGCAGGTAAGTCGTACGAACGGACAGCCATAGTAAATTCGTATTTATTTGAGTACATCACGATAAAAACATTCGATCCGCATTGTTTTGAGTGATTTAGTTGATAGCTCAAGTGCTCCTGGAACACTAATCAGTTTATCGAGGTTACGTATCATATATTACAAAAAATTTTGAGCGACGCTTCATGAAAATTCTTTGTGGTTCAGGTGCTCCTGTCCTAAGACAGCATCAAGTAAGGTCATTATCTATACTACTTGACTAATTCATTTGAGATATAGTTTCACGATAGACACATAGATAACGAAAACTAAAGTGGACATTTTGTTAATTTAGGTGCTCCCGCAAAATGTTAGCACTCGGTAAGTTTTATAATTTAATTAATAAATTCACTGTATAATCATTTTTGGCAATATCATTATGGTAATTGTTCGTAGATAACGAAAGCTGAAGTAGACTTTCATTTAATTTAGGTGCTCCCGCAAAATATTTGCACTCGGTAAGTCTATAAGGCAATTGCTAAGTAAGTTCTATAATCTAATTAATAATTAACTGGATGAATATTTTTGCCAATATCATTATCGTAATTGTTCGTAAATAACGAAAACTAAAATAGAATTTTAGTTAATTAGGTGCTCCCGCAAAATGTGAGCACTCGGTAAGTTCTATAATTTAATTAATAAATTCACTGGATTGTTCGTAAATAACGAAAACTGAAATTTTATTTTATTTAGATGCTCCCGCAAGATGTTAGCACTCGCAATAGCGTATTTACGAGGGCATGCGGCTCTGCTTCCTGAATTTTGGGTTATCTCTAGACCACGCTACGCTGAGGCCGAGGACTAAAAGGATATTCATTGTTCACCACAATATGAGAATAAACGTTCATGTTATAGCAAAAAAAATTGAATTTCCTTATCCAGGCGCCCTTGCGTCAACTTCTGCCTTGAACGCTCCTACGCTTTTCGTCGAATAATGTTACTTATCTTTTTTTATGATATAATTGCAGGGGCTCCTTTGTTGAACCACGTTCTCTTCCTTAGGTGCTTATTTGGCGGGGTTATGCTTCGCCTTTTCTGGAGATTCTAGCGGGCTGGGCTTGGCACTTTGGATTATTTAGTAATTATTTTTACATGTCCTTACTTTTCGTCCGGCGATTTAAAAAAATGCTTTCCTTTTACTTTATGTGGGCTGTTCTTTTTATCCTTCGGGCTCTTCGGTCTACCTTTATGCCTTCCACCTTCGCTGTTGAATACTTAGTCTTCATGGCCGCTGTCACTTCTTCCGGCCTCTTCCTTGTCCAATTTTGTCGTTCTCAAACATGTTGCACGATGTTCCATGGTCAGTTTTGACAGGTAGATGTTGGGTGGGTTCGTACAGGCGGCCGGCCATGTTTACACGCAGATGTATGCTACCGCCGTGTACACAAGCGACCATAACAAGAATGATGTACAGCTTCTTGGAGCCAAGGGATATATTGTAGATGCTAGATGAAAGGACAATGGTTCACCGATGCGCCACTTAATTATGAAAGAGGTAAGTCGTTCTGTAACAATATATATATGTTTGATTATCGTTATATAGTTTTACTTCTCGTTTATAAATTACAATCTAAATATAAGTAAGATGTATTATATTTATGTATGTACTTATCTGGTTTTATTACTTTATGATTTATAACACATTATGATATAATCTGAGGTATGGTTGGTAAACAAAATTATTTGTATTAATTTCTATTATTAGATGAGATATATATATACATATATATTGAAAAAGGAATTATACTATTAAAACTATTAAAACAAAAAGAAATTTAAATTAAAGGGTTTTTTTTAATTAACAGCTCTAGCCAAAGGTATATTCCTAGACAAGGATTCTATTTCAACATTAGCTTGACTTGCGTCGTTCTCAGAGGTTTCTAATGTTGCAGGTTTTTTCTTAATATACCTAGTTCTTAATCACTCTTAATATAATAATAATCACAGTTATAGCTACTAAACAGAATATAAGTAAATAATGATGTACGTCATGTGCGCTGACGTTTTTTAATTTAGTATTTTCCTTACTTCTAAGAGATTTAATATCTGCGCTGATTTCAAAAAGTTCTTGGTGGTTGTTATTTCTTATCGTTATCTCTTGCGGAATATTTAGGTTAATTCTTTCCATCAAGGATATGATATTTGTCAGGTTAATTGACGGTAAATAGAATTTGTCAATTGTAGTTGTTCTTTCGGAATGTCCGTAAAGTCTTTGGAATTCGCTTCGAATATAGCATGTGGGTCGGATTTCGAAAATTGCGGTCCCTTTTAAGGTTAGTGGCCCAATTTCGCCGTTGAATATATTATCTAAGGTGAGTGGTGTTCTGAGACTGTAGAGTCATTTGTTAGGGTTAGCCAATTGTATCCATAAAGATGAGCCTTTTAGCGTTTTTAATGCTCAATAAGGCGGAAGATCTTGGGTTTGTTTTAGTAATTCCATTTCGCACTGATTATCTTTAGAATTAAGATTGAAGTTAGGGTGAGTTGTTTGACATATATATAGTGGTGGGAAACGTTTTGTAGGCATTGATGAAAATCTTTGTGATTAGTCGGCGAATAGCTTTAAATGGTTGTTATGAATTCGTTTATTTTTGTTTTTAATTCTGACGATAGAGCTTTCGGACGAAGGAGTCTCTACTATATTGTAAGGTCCTTCCCATAGCGGTGATAAGTTTTTTTTTTCGAATATGATTTTTAACTAAGACTTTATCGCCTATTACAAAGTTTTTGGGTTTGGATGACTGGTCATATTATGCCTTGGATTTTTCCTTAGTTTTTATAAGATTTTCCCTAACAATCTTATGAGAATATTTATGTCTGGCTTCTAGTTCCCTGGCATAATTTTCATAATTGTACGCAACTTCAGGATCTTTCTTCAATTTCGTTGGAATTTCGGCATGGAATCCAAATAATAAGTCATGCGGCGTGTAGCCTGTGCTTGATTGAACGGAATTGCTGTAGGTATGAGATATTAGAAATTAAAAAACAGAAAGATAAAGGCTCATTTCTGGTTAATGATCAGCTAGATTTCCGTAACAACAGCCCTTTAATTAAAACAAATTTTATAACGAAATAAAAATTACGATACTTACACTGACTTAAAATGATATTTTAATACCACTTATGTATGTATATGTGTATAACGATAACTGTCGGCTTTAATTTTAATTTATACTGAGTCAGTCTCATAATTTTTGCAAGAGCTTGAGGATGCCTAAATGGGCGAAACGCGTCGCAAAAACTTTAGTTAGTTATTAATATTAAAAAATAAATTATTTTATGGAACGGAAACAAGTGTTTCAATATTTTTAACATGTTTAATACTATTAATCAAAATTCGCTAAAAAGAACTCACTGGCCTTTGTTTAATAATATACGCAACCGACGGCCTATTTTTGTTCATTTTTGTACGTATTTAACTTGACGGTTGTTGTAACCCACGTACCGCCGTGCTTTCGCTATGGAGAAGAGCGGCACAGGGGGAAGATGCAGGACCTTTAAATATATTAAAAACTAAAGTTATGTGTTAATATAAACTTTCATTTATTGATCTCTCCTTCCGTTATTCTATTTAAACAATCACTTTTTAGATTAAGATCTAAAATCAGAACTTTTATTCAACAAAGAGAAGATTCACTTTTATTAATAACTATTTTAAAATTTAGATCTGAACCAGAACTTTTCTTCCATAAAGGGAAGATTCACTTTTTATTAATAACTTTGTATGATTTAAATCTGAAGCAGAACTTTTCTTTACTCCCGTTCTCTATGAGCGCTGATCCTGAACTTCCTCGATTCTTGGTCAGTAATTATCGTTTACTTCTTTCAAGACACGATAGCGTCAGCAAAAATATCCCACTCGTTGTATATCTGTGACCAATAAGAAAGTTCTTGCTAACAATGATATAGCAAAAACTAAAAAAAGTATTCACACTGTCTTGACCAATCAAGGAATTAACCAATCAGAAAACTCTTGCTGATAATGCCATAGCACGAAGCAAAAAGGTCATGTGAATGTTTGGATTTTCAAGTAACCTGATACTTGCTCTTTAGATTACGAGCATTTTGCTATTTAAAGGCACATAAATTTTGTGCTATGTATACACGTGTGGCGTAAATTATGTTACTTGATATGGTAAGTATTCAATGAAACGAATGAGTTTTTTTCAGATGTTAAGTGTTTAGGTTTTTCTATAAGGTAATTTATGAAGGCTAGCAATATGAGCCTTTATCAAGTGGAATATTTGGGGTAAGTATATTTGTGCATAGTTGTGATTTATGAATATGCACGAAATGTGTGGTATTTCGTGATCACAACATCCCATCCCCCTAATAAAAAGAAAATTCATCTACTTGAAGAGTTGACGAATTTTCTGCTAACCGAGAATAATGTGAATCTAGCCCAAGATTCAAAAGTCATCAAACATCCAATTTATGAAAGAAGTTTTTCAAAGTTTTTTTTTTTTTTTATTTTTACGGTCGTATCGAGAAGTTCTGTTCAGGATTTTTCCCAAAATTTAGGTAGATATTATGATAAAATTACCTATACTTACATAATTACAAATACAAATACAAAAAACTTATATGTATATGTAAATACAATAATAAAAATGAAAATTAATTATAAATTCAAAAAATTATAGTATCAAGCTTAAAACATATGCTTGTTTTATTTTATTATAAAATAAAAAAGATCATTATCATTATTTTATATATATATATGTATTTTAAAATTACGAATTATATATTATAAGTTGTATATAGTGTGTATATATCATTCCTGTTGAATGGTGCTCGCGTATTCAGAGGAGAAATAACAAAATTAACTTTTAATAAGATATTGGTCGGTGTGACCGAAAAGATAGTGAATTACGTAGTTTTAGTGCACAGAATCATCGTAACCGAGTTAGTTGGATTGGGGGCTCTCGTGTAGATTCCTCCGAATTACTGTCATTACTGCCTATCTTCGATTTATTTTTACGGCGGCATATTATCCATTTAGGATACGTTATATATAGTATTATTATTAGAATTATCAGAAACAAAAAATAGCCGAGAGAGTAGTGATGCACAGTGTGCGGATCTATGGGTTCTATATTTCTTTTCTCTTGTTCCTTTAAGGCGTTTATCTGCTGAGATATTTTCATAATGTCATTTGGAGTTGAATATTTGACTAAGCCAACCTTACTAATTGGTCTGGGCTTGAGGTATTTTGTATTATTAAAAATATTCTCACTAGTTAGTGTAGGTACAAAAGAATTTCTAAGTTCTGTCATATTCATATTATAGGCCCTTATGGTTAGATATTTTGTTCTTAGATAACAATTATCCTTTATTTCCAATATTCCAGTTCCCATCAGAATATGAGGAGTTATAAGTTGCTTGCAGATAACATCTACTGTCATGTTGATTCTTGTTAAATACAGCCATTTATTAGTTTGGGATAATTGCACCCAAAAGGTACTTTGATTTGAAGCACGAAAATCGTAGGATTGTAATTTGGAATATTCTCTTTTAAGTAAATTAATTTCGCACATTTCATTGCCTTCATTTTCATTGAAGATGGGATGATTAAGCTGACATAGGTGCAGGTCATTACCGTCAGTCTTACAGTTGCTTAGCTCATGTGCATTCATGTTATAGAAGTGTTCGCGATCATAATCGACTACTAGATATTCGGTACCAGGCTGTATGAAGGTGAAATTATTATTATGAATGGAGGGCAATGCATGAGCTTTGAAGAGTTGGTAATCTTCTTTATACGGAAGAGGAATTTTAAATTCGAATGTTATTTTATCATTGAAGACGATGGTACTCATTTCTCCCATGCGATATATAGACAATAGGTTAGTCTCCTTTAAAGTATTGGGTAATCTAAGTTCACTTGCAATTTCCCTTCGTATAGTAATAAGAAGAGATTCTATCTGATTCGGAGTGATAATCGATGGGTGTGGTCTCCCATGTCTAACGTCTGTTACAAGATCTACTAGTGTGTTAACTATTCCCTGGTATCTCATTATCATTAGTGTGTTAAGAGTAGTTAGGGATTCTAGCTCTGTAACTACGCGGTTGGCATATGTTACATTATAGAGTTCATCCATAAATCCTCTTAGTGCTCGGTACTTGTTATTCAAGGTGACAAATTGCATTTGAATATCACTTATAGTTTTGTTGAGAATATTCGCAGTGGTTTCTAAAATGACAGTTTGGTTTTTTATTAAAAACTTGAGGTACTTTTCGTTATTTCTTAGTTTATCTATTTCTTTGTCGTAATATTCCGCGTCTTCTTCGTTCAGAATACCGAAAAGCGGTTTACTAATCATCCCTATAATACCGAGTAATAACCTTTTTGTTCTTAATGCTGGGTCCAGAAGAATGAGATTCTGTGCAATGTCGTTTATTAAATGGTTCATTTCCAATATGGTGTGGTTGCACACTTGCGAAAATGCTGGTTCATTATATAGTACACCACATAATTCATTAATTTCTGTCGTATGTTTCTTTAGATAGGTTACTCCTAATTTAATACCTGTTAAATCGTAATAAACTATGATTTTCCATTCACTTGAATAAAATTCTACGTTCCCTAAATTTTCAAAATACATTCCCGCGTTATGTATTGGTGTTATTTGGATTCCGTAAGGTTGTACTGCGGTTAAAGTTGCGAGTAGGATCAGTGTCCAGATCATATCTGAAAGAACGTGTTTTTTTTTTAACTCTTAACATATACTAAAGAGATTTGATTTTGGTAAGAAGTCAGAATAGAAGCGATAGAAGAACCCAAGCGTAAATAAAAGTGAATTAATTTTTCATTGGTTATTTGGCGATTTAATTATTCTACGTACTTCTTTAAGTTATTATTGTGGACAATTTTGGCTTTATTCCCAATTTTTATTTTGGTGATTTCTTTAGATATTAGTTCTATTACTTAAGGTCCTTAAGGTCCTTCCCATAAAGCAGAATATTTATTCTTTCGGACATGTTTCTTTAATAATATTTTATCGCCTAGGTTGAAATACCTTTCCCGTTTATTTTCATCGTAATGCAACTTAGATTTTTCTTTATGTTTTATTAAACTATCTCTTGCTAGTTTGTAGCCATGTTGTAAACGTGCCTTAAGCTCATTTGCATAATTATCATAGTTGTAGATTGTCTGTGGAGATTGTTTCAGGGAGGTTGGTATTTTTGGTGGATAACTGTAAAGTAGTTCGTACGGGAAGTAGTTTGTGCTGCTATGAGGGGTGGTGTTATACACAAACATAGCATATGGGATCCATTCATCCCAGGTCTGAGAGTCTTTGTTAACATAATGCCGTAAGTATTCCGCCAAAGTGCGGTGGCTCCTTTCCAATGCTCCATTAGTTTGCGGGTGATATGGAGTTGTCTGTATTTTTTTTATTTTTAAAAGCTTGCAAACCTCTGTGAACATACCACTATGGAAGTTAGTGCCTTGATCGGTGAGTAATGAGTCAGGAATTCCATGTCTACACACAATATTCTTAAAGAATTTCTTAGCCACGGTATGGGCCTCTGCATTTTGAATGGGGACTGCTTCCGAAAATTGAGATAAGTCATCCTGGAAGGTAAGGAGGTATTTATTCCCTCCATAACTAACAGGAAGTGGTCCCACTATGTCCAGTGCCACTCTCTCAAATGGTTGTGAACGTGTTGATGTAATTTTCATCGGTATATGATTTAATTTACCTAGTTTGTTTTTTTGACAAGACTCACAGCTACGAATATAACTTTTTATGTCTTTAAGCATACCAGTCCAATTATATTTCATTTTAATACGCTTGAGCGTTCTCGTAAAGCCTTGATGTCCACCCAAGGGGGACGTATGATATTCTTTAATTATTTGCTGAATATCATCAGGTCTATCTAAATATATTTTTGTATTACTGTAAAGAAATATTTTTATTCCGGTTTTAAATTGAGTTTTTTCACAATATTTCTTAGCGCGATTAATATATTCTGATTGCCTATAGGCATAGAGATATGAAAATCGGTAATTTGATTTCGTTCGCCTATATTCAAAATTCGCTCTATAGAAGTTTTCATATACTCTCGATCTAGGTTTGTTCTTATAGGAATGGGTATCTTAGTTATATAATAGTTAGTATTCATCGTTATACTTAAATGATTTTTCTTTTTCTCTTCTAATATTAGCAAGGTTAGGTTAGGTTTCTAAGCTCTATTTCCTCCTGTGTTTCCGTCAGGGGTAGGAGAAAGTATTTGTGTTTCGCTCTTTGTGCTATTAATGACTCTTGCTTTTCTATTACATTTATTACATCTGGTTCCAATGGGGCATTTTTTCTGTTTGAACAACCTATATCTTCCAAATTATGTATTTCACTTTTCTTTTTTTGGTTCCGGGTTAGAATTAGTACTTTATTAGTATCATTACCCATATCTGTGAGTTTAATCCGACTCAATGCGTCCGCGTTAGCGTTACACTTACCAGGTTTATACTTTATTTCATATGTATATTCCTCCAGTAGTATTCGCCATCTCATCAACCTTGAGGATGGTTCCTTCAAATTTATGAGCCATTGTAGTGGCTTATGATCCGTTAAAATTATGATTTTTTTTTTCCATAAATATAAGGTCGGAACTGTTTAACCGCATAAACTATTGCTAACAACTCTTTCTCTGTAGTGGAATACCTATTTTCAGCCGGATTAAGTGTTCGGCTAGCATAGCAAATTGGGTGATCGTTACCTATCTCGCCTTGCGACAGCACAGCTCCTACTGCCAAGTCACTAGCATCAGTCGTAACGATAAACTCCCTACTGAAATCTGGGTAGGCTAAAACTGGAGCTTGAGTAAGCTTTTCTTTCAAGAGTACAAATGCTTCTTCACAAAAGGCATCCCATGCAAATGGTTCGCTCCGCGTCTAGAATATTTTCTAGTTGAACATTAATAATAACATAGACTAGAGTTCATACATGCGTTACAAAATGAATGCAATAAATTTTACCTCTAGGTGCTTGCACTTTCCTCTTCGTTCTTCCTCTTTGGCCCTCGTTTAAGGAAATTGGTATTGGCATTGTATCTGCGACACAATCGACAATGCCCTCCACAATATCAGCGTTGTCTGGAACTCTGCCTTCCTCACTTGCAATGACCTCAATACAATTCGTGATAAAAGTTTCCTCTGTGCTAGTAGGTGGGGCCGAACCGAAACCTACTTCCGCTTGGCTTTTCGATACGCCAGTCAAAGCGACCTTGCCCCAAAGTGCGTGCGCTCTGAGCTCTATCTCCTTGAGCTCACTGTTTTTTTCTGGACCACCACCAGTCGCATCCAGGTAGACCTCTTCTTGCCTGTTTTTGTGGCGTACAGAATTGCGCCAATTCTCAAAAGTCTATATACCATGGGAAATTATAATTATAAAATACCAGCATAATAATACAACAAAGCATAGCTTTTGCCAAGATTTCTTATCTTTCGATGGTCCGCTATTGGTGCAATTTAATAAAAATTGTCAATTGGTCCCATATGGGCTGGATGGAGAGATCAGTTTTATACCTGAGCTCTTTATGCTACTCCAGGAAAGAACAGTAGATTTCGTATTGTTCCTTCGACGTCTTTTTTACCCGCAATCTTTTTTCTACAAAAAGAATAAGAATTGAAATATTTGTAAAAACAAGAAACTGCAACTACTTACCAACAACTTTTCCATCAGCCATTTCGTCCACCCTTTGGTTTTGTTTTGAATAAATACATTTACTTTACGCAAATGTCAATCGATCAGCTGTTCATTTTATTTTATTTTCATTTTATGAAGAAGAGATTTTTTCGCCGTAAAATAACATAAATTATTATTTTATGAAAAATTACAGAATAGGGCCCATTAGTAGTAAGCAATTTGTTATATTGAAATAACATTTTATATTTGAATTATACAAAAGTCGAGTTATCTATTCAACCGACACCGTCCCTTATGTTCGACTAGATCTCACACCCACTCCTTTATTTATTTCAACAGAAAAGGGTTTATATTAAAAATATGCAGCATGATCTCATACTTTGTTTTTTTAGTAAAGGACTTAAAAACTCGCCTTTATCATTGTGATGGAGACATGATTTCATTACTATGAATTAATGAAAGCCTGTCATGTAGTGAGTAGCGATAAAAGTTTCATCTGCAAATTTGTGACGGTCAGGTGTAAAGCATTCCTAACGTTATGGTTGGTGTGTAGTGCTCGGGGTGGAGATTACTCAACCTTTAAAACTATTATCAATTAGTGATTTTTATAAAAAAAAAACTTTATAAGTTTATGTTTTTTATTCCTCGGTATTCACAACTTGTAGCCAAAGTAATTAAACGTTACAATTGTTATGAAACTATGTCACGAAAACCTGCCGCTGTGCCACCAGCCATATACAAAAAAAATCGTGCCGGCCAAACCAAAAGCCATTGCCCCAACCACCCTGCGATACTGTGGGCGATGTAATACAGTGATCTGAAAGAAAGGAGAGGAGTAGCGAGCCTATTCAACCTTCATGAGAGGAATTAAAATTCTTTAAACTTCCATTACATTATAAAAGTTGTCTTTATTCTAAACATTCTAAACATCGTTGCTATAGCGTAAAATAATAAAAAATTTAGCAATCCAATAATCTTTAGGTACATACAAGTTAATTGAGTTAATTGAAAGTTCAACTATTAATCAAATTAAAAATGGTCTGTAAATTTCTCTGAAATAAAAATCATTAGAATCATAAATGTACTAGTTTACGTACTAAGCCTAGTTCATTTCCTCTATATGCTAGCTATATATATCTACTTATATACTACCAACCAGGGTCTGGAACAGTCCAATGAAGATTCAATATCGCCGATTTGTAGGTTACGAGAATCTAGCTGGGTTCATAATTCCGGTGCTGTCAGGCGACTAAATACGTCTGGTACTCTTAATATTTCTGCTGCAGTACTACATACATATGTTCGGCCTTTTGCTCGTTAATTACAGTTAATGTCGGACTTCCAGTACAGGAACAGGTTTGTTTACCTGGCCTAACGTCAAGATCAACTATTGAATACTTTGTTCACTTCCAGTCTATAATTGCTGATATATGTCTATGTTTATGACATACCAGGTTCCTAGTGTTATATATACGTGTACAGGGTAAGCTCCTATTACCACCAATTGATGTAGCATGTACTGTGCCAAAGATAATTGATGTGGCTTGTTATGGAATACCTCTTCTGTTTTAGGAGATTTTTCTGATAAAAAACTGTCACGTATCAGCGATACGGCTGGTAATATATATAACTTCCACGCTACTTGTGTACAAGTCCCGGCACAAATCATAAATATCAGGTTTTGGCACGGGAGGTAGGTGCTGACATTCAGGATACCATGTGTTCATATGAGTGACAAATATGCGTACTTACTTGGCCCAATTTTGTAATTTTTTTTTTATAATTTCCTATCCTGTACCGCAGTCGACGTTTTTCCGGTGCAAGGTCCTTTTCCTGCGAATTTCGTCCCCTTTTCTTCTGTAAGTATTTTCGATTACCCCTTTCTGGACTTATATCGCTGATTCCTTTTCCTCGAAAATGTTATTTGTAGCACGTCGGATTGCTTTTCTAGATTCGAGATTTTTTTCGATCTTTCTTATTTTTAGCTTTTCCTTTTTAACCAAAACTTCCTTTTTAGCAATTCACGCACCTCCGATTCAACCTCACTTTTTTTCGTCTTCCTCTTTTGCCACCGTCAAAAAAACACAAAAATCTCCTCTCTTCTTCTTTTTTTTCGGCACTCGATTTCGGTGCTCGGTCCAAGTCAGACTCGAAACGTGTGTCGAGTCTCGACAATCGCACGTTCGTCGTGTGGCTCACGCTAGGTGCTGCTGCTAGCCGTCGTGTAGCATATTGCTATATGCACTATGCTACGACCATAACAGCAGCAGAGGCGGAGGCCTCTGTCTCGCTTGTGTACTCTATGATCTACGCACAGTTAATATTCCTCTGTTGCGTGTCGCTCACAATAGTTACGTACCTCTGTGCTTTTACTTGCCGGGGCAAAACGTCTTTCATTCAATCCACCAAAAGGAAATGATCATAAATATTTCCGGTGAAACTTTTTATTTAACTTTTTCTAAAATTAGTTAAAACAATTCTGATGCACAACTTTTCAGTTTCCTTTTACAAACCGACGGGATCCAATCCAAAAATCAACTCCACTTGATTCACCTTCCTTGGTGATCAAGTCCTTTAGTTCTCGGTCGAAAAGTGTTCAATTAACATTTTGGGCCCTGTGAAAATTTTGTCGTTGAACTAAACACGTCGAAAATTATCATGATGGAGGATGGCTTTACGATGCAACAGGATAACTATCAAGCGCACGCCTTGCCGTCCGTTATCGCGTGTACATTGTTGCGCATATACAATGTATCTACGTACTTATTGCACGAATTTCTTATGACAAATTTGACTGAAAGTTCGACAAATCTTACTAAATGTAAAATTTTATTTTTGATTTATTGTTAATGGATGGATAGATTTCACTTCACAAATTTTCGCAGAAGGCAAAATTGTTCGTTGAAGTTTTTTTTTTTTGACAAAACGACTTGAGGTTAATCTTTTGCTTTTTCCAAGCCATGCCAACGACCTTCAGGAAGAATAGAAGGAAAATTAATAAACCCATCTAGGTGCTATATATTTTATTTGAAAATTATTAATTGTTCAATTAAGAAATAAACTGATATATTAAGATTGCAGATTTATTGCACTGTAAGGTATATACATATTAATAACAATCAAAATAAAAGAGTTTTAAATGACACAGACGGGTCAAATCCAATTAAGTAATAGATTAGTTAATATTTTTCAAGAGTTCTGTAACATCTATGTACTCACTACTTTCATAAGTACCAATTTTTTAACAACACGAGTAGGAATTTCATAGTCATCACAACATTTACCATAATTTTGCACCCCGAACCTAATCGAAAGAATTGAATCTAAGTTGCTTAATTTCATTTTGTTACGAATTTTGTTTTTAACAGTATTCATGACGCTAAATATTCTCTTCATATCAGCATTGGAATGAGGTACAGACGACAATTTAATAGCAAACTGACAGAATTTTTAAACGGATTGTTTCCAGCAGCATCTCTGTATCTATAAATTCCAGACCACAGGTCTACAGTTTCTTTAGCATGACAATTCAAAGTATTAACATTATTATATTGAAACTCTATATCTGTAACTAACGAATTATCGTCGTAAAACAGTTTAATAACAGGATTAATATCTTCTTTATACTTATTTAAAAACTTTTCTGCGGTTATGAGGTTCATTTTCCTTAAAATTGGAATATTTTCAGGTAATCTGGTTTTATATTCAAGAATCAAGGCTTTAACAAAATTTATGCAATTACTTTTAACCTGTTTTTTTTTATCTGGACATAATTGCAAAAACTCATAACCTAACTTCGAATCAACATATAGTTTTCAAAATTAACAAATGAGGTAAATCTGGATCTGTTATGGTGTAATATTGGTATGTTATGTTCCGGCAAAGTGAAGTTATTAAATTAGTACAATCATTATGGAGTTTTGTTGGATCAATACAAATTAACTCGATTAATTTCTTTTAGAATAGAACTGAGGAAACTTAAATGAGCTCTGTATTCGACGTTATTGAAAAGATAATACAAAAATTCTGCAGACTTACAACTATTTTTCTGAACTTTAAAGAATAAAGTTTGCAACCCAATGCATTGACTATCAATAACTGATACGACACGTTCAATCGACATCCACCTTGTATCTAAAACCTTTGGAATCATCAATGGCTCATTGTTATCATTTATGAGCTCATATAATTCTTTGTATTTTTGTGTTCTGATATTGGAGTGAGAAAACCTGTTATAAGTTTCCCTATGCTTATGACAGACATGGGGTATCGATACCTAGATATTCATATCTAGATATTCTGAATATCTAGATATCAAAGTGCCCCTGACAGTCAAAAAAGGGGCTTGATGTGACAAACCGTACTTTGATATTTCAATTCAGTTGACAGATCTTTAAGGGAAATAAATTTGGAAATGGAAGTGACAAATATATTAGCTTTAATGCAGGTTAGATGGCAACAAGTAGTTGTAAATATACCACAAATTCAATATTTAGAACGAAAAAAGAAAAAAATTGCGTTATTTTGCAATAAGATCCTGGTTGAGGTACAAAATGTATCGGCGGATGTGGTGTCTCAATTTACAATTTCATGTAAAATGAAAAAAAGTGTGGTCGAAGGTTTGATAAAAAATAACACAATTGTAATGGAATAATTTATTAACTGAATTTTATTTTTAAGGTGGAAAATTCAGAGTTTTGGGAAAAGGAAGTACCGCGATTCAAAACGTATTTTCGCGTGAACAGAAATACATTTGAATTCCTCATCTCTAAATTGAGAAAAATTTCAAGGCAGAATACGACTTGGCGTTGTGCAATGAAGTGTGGCAGGTGTTACAGCCTCAATACTTAAATGTTTAAAAACCTTCGGAAGTGAAAGTTGAGGAAGTGTAAGAGGATTTGAAAAACTGGGGTTCCCGCAATGTTTCGACGCAATCGATGGTTCTCACATCGAAATTAACGCGCCAAAAGATGAGGCAGTCGATTCTTATAATTTCAAAGGGTGGCACTCAATAGTTCTGTTTGCGGCAGTGGATTATAGGTATCGCTTTACCTATATTAATGTTGGTATCCCTGGTCGCAGTAATGATTAGACAATATTCGAAAATTCATTGTTAAAAATTCAGCATACAACAAACCCAATTTTTGAGTGCAACAACCGAGTTATCGAAGGAGTTCGTGTGCCGGTGCTGTTGATCGGAGATTCCGTATTTCGACTATCATGACAAGTCATGAAGCCTTTTCCATTTCATGGTAATCAATCCGAGGACGAAAAGCGTTTTAATGTGCATTTATCGAGGTGCAAACGAGTTGTTGAGAATGCACTTGGGCATTTAAAAGCGCGTTTTCGCCGTCTGGGAAAAGGTTTAGAGGTACACATTGACAACGCACCCTCAATTGTCAAGGCATGTTGCATAATATATGCAACGAGAGCAATGACAACATAAACAAGAGTTGGTTAACGGAAATAGACAAGCAGCTGGGGAAATCACAGGTGGGGTTGACTTCAATGACATCTCGGATGATGTTCCAGGAGTTGGAGATATCAGCTGAGTGAAGGACTGCGATGACGTTTCAGACTCAGTGCGGAGGAAAATACTTTCCTCATATTCAACCGGGTCGGTATATGTCAATATATCATCATCTTCTAAGAAAAAAAAATAAACAAAAATAAAAAAGTACACATAATAAAATACGTTTGTATTACCCAGTATATCTGACAAAATGGATTCCTGCATAAATTCTTTCCCTCGGTTACTTTTATGGTGTCCGATAAATTCGTTCAATACTTCGAAATACTCCCAGTCAGATGGCGCTCCACCAGAAGCTCCTCTTTTTAGTACTTCTGACCTGTAAATTTGTTAAAAGCGTAGTGTAATGATATTCACTTCATCCGCACAAACAGCACTACGAACCTGAATTTTTTTGTAAAAATTTTTACCCGGTTTTGAATGCCCTCGACCGAGAGTTTTAGCCCGTACGTCTTATCCAGTTCCTCTTGCATGCAATTGTATACATGGCTATTTGTTAGCCCGAAGATCAACGTCATGATTCCTCCACTTGCCTTCTTATTTCGTTTTTCCTGCTTTGAACTCCATGTTGACAAAAAACGTTGCTCCTTCTTCTTCTTTTTCGCTTTCTTTTCTCTAACAAACATATTTTTGCTTAATTAGACACATTATCATATTATCATTAACAACTAGATGGCGTTGCGAAACGTAAGAAGTGCGATGAATGGGGTATACCCAGTAATTTTTGAGGATATTGATATCCAGATATCGAGTCTATACCCCCTTTTTTTTGGTTCCGTGCGGTGTTCTACAAAGCACAAGAGATTGCGAATTGAATTTATTTGTAGGGTGCAAAGAAGTACTATTTTTTTTTAAGTATAGAGAAATAATCAAAGTGCCATGATTTTATAAGAATACATTAAACCTGTCAAACTTTGTCTCGAAATTTATCAAGTTCCATTTTGACATTTGGATCCAAAAGAACACAGTTATAAATATTAATTACTACTAATAAATTGTAAATAAATTGTAACATACTTTTTATAGGCTGGAAAGTTGTCCTTATATCAAAAATCAGTTCTGATTGAAGAACTAAGACAACATTATGATGTCTTAGAGGGAAGATTTGCCAGTGCACAAGGAGCCTAATGCAAGGATAAAATGTGGGAACAAATAGCAACGAAATTAAATTCTTGTGATACAGCGAAAACAGCTCCACAGTCGACATAATGGATTTGTTTTTAATTATTTACTTTGCACATAATTATTATGCTCTTTATATCCAGCAGTGCACTACACTTCACTAAAGATTATGAATAAATTGCTTGAAAATATGCAAATGGGAAGTGGAGTGTACCCCACCGGACCAAAAAAGGTAATATAGTGTATATTTGTCAGTGATTATAAACAAAAGAACTGTGCTTTTTTATGCCTTATTAATAAAAATTAAGGAAATTATCTTTCACTTAATAAATTTCTTGCGACCGATTGTCTTATGCTTCCCGCCGCGCCCAACAGGTCTTTGGTAGGATCCCTATGCAACGAAACTCATTGCTGACAAAATCAAACAAAGATTTTATCAACAGCTTTTATTACAATAAAAAAAATAGGTTACTTTTATACTGGAAGGAACAGCATCACTTCGCGTGGCTTCAATAAGAAATGGTGTTAATTCCTCAATGAAATCCATTGCAATGCGTTGGGGAAACCTATATAGTTCTCGAAAACTGGAACGTAAAATGTATATAATTAAAGCACTTTTTTTTTAATTAATTTTATTTACCGTGATTCAGGAATATCAAAAGGATTATTTTCATCTCTTATATTCCTCCTTATTATCCGCATAAAGTGTTTAGCGTGATAATAATTCGCAGCGGAGTTCATTTTTGAACATAAGATCGACAAACAGCTGTGAAATTGACATTCGAAGTTAATATTCGAAAATACTCAATTCACTTTTTTAAAGGAATCATTTTATTTTCAAAAGTGAGTGAATGAAGTGAGTGAATGAAGTGAGTGAAAGAAGTGACTGAAGTGAACCACATCTCGGTACAGGTGCCGAATCACATTCAGCTACAAACTTAGATCTTCTTCGTTGCACAAATCTTTTCCAAAAAAAAAAATACTAATGGCCCGTTTCACAGTCTGAGTTTAAACCAAATATTTAGTTTAAACTCGACGAATGAGTTTCACAGTTTGGTTTAAACCTCGATGAAGAAGATTTTTCGAGTTAAACTTACAACTCTGTCGACAACTGAGAGTAATTAGAAATCGGGCAAATCATTTTAATGAGTGGGATGACGTTGATTTTTATGCTAGACTCCGTTTAAGTAAAGAACTTTGTCACTTTTTCTTCGAATCTATTCTTGTCTGTTTTCTTGTGCTCTATTATATATCTTTTTTTATGCACTAGGAAGGTCATCTTCACTTAATATAACTACATATTTTTTATTTTTTATTTCTGATCTGTTTACTTTTTCCGATTGACAGATTGATTGATAGAAAATTGCTTCGCAGTGGTGGCGATAACTAATTTAATTAATAATTTAATCAGTACTACCAACGTTACTAAAAGAATGCAGTGTGAAACCCGATTAGGTTTAAACTACGTTTAAACTTGGAGGATGGTTTAAATCAAACCTTGGTTTAAACTCGACTGTGAAACTGGCCATAAATAGATTATTTTTAAATAAAAACTATTGCACTTTCTTACTTATCCATTTCAAAATCCTGTTTATGCGCTATTTAATAAAACACTATAAAATAAACTGAAAATTCTCTGTAGTGGACTGTATTATAATGTGTGTGACGGGGTGCCGGTTTTGAAAAGATAACTCAGTTTTTAAATTCAAAATATAAAATTTTATTTATTCATCGTGCTATTCCAGTTTTTCTTATGCCTGATATCAGAATGCACTTTCAGACTAAATACTAATTAAGATTCAATACATTCAATAAATTCAATAAAACTAAATATATAATAAAAAAAAGTTCATAATATAAAACAATTCAAAATGGCAGTGTAGTTACGCTCCCGTGTTCAGCTTTGCCTTTCCCCTTACTCCTGCAATGAAGAAGAAGAATATATGTATGTTAATACGTTGGCACGAGACGGATGATCTCTAATATTAGTATTTTTAACTCGAACTGCTACGTGAGGGCAGTGGAGAAGCTCTTGCTCGGACTGCTACGTGAGGGCAGTTCATTTGCAATAACGGAATACATTGATTCGTGAATGTAGCGACTTGTTTTGCTGCTATAAATGTTGTTGAGAACACGTAGCCAACTTTTCTGCTTCTAGCGTGCAGTTTTAAGCGTGCTGGTACGTGAGGGCAGAAGGAAGAACTGATGACATTTATCGTATGCGTACCTTTTAGCTGCAGCAATCGGAATGTTGCTGCGTCTGGGATAGCAGTAATGGCACTTGTGACGTTTATGGCCGGTTTCACAGTCAAGGCTTAAGCAATATCACTGGCTTAAAGCATCTCGAAGGCTTAAGCGCAGATATTGCTGTGAAACCATATGGAGATTATTGCTAAATATTATAATTTATTATTATAAAATTAAACGAATATACGTATTTCAAAAGTTACATTTTAAAGTTGAAATTGAAATTTTCCAAGTGAAAAATAGTTATCTAGTTAGCAGCTTTGAGTACTGTCTGGTAACTATAGTGACTGAAAACTGTGAATTTCAAGATTATTTTATTGTAGCAGATGGTGGATATGCAGACGGAAATTATGTGATAACCCCATTACGTACTTGTGATCATCCAGAGGAAAATTTATACAACGAATGTCAAATTCGTACCCGCAACTGTGTTGAACGATGGTCTGGAGTTTGGAAACGAAGATTCCCTGTATTAGCAATGGGAATGCGTTTAAAAATGTCAACGATTCAAAGCGTTATCGTTTCTACAGTAGCGCTGCATAACATATGTTGCATCAACAATGAAGGAGAGCCCACATTTTTGAATGACAGTATGGAAGATCAAATAAGGGTAGTAAATAGTGTGCAGAGTGGTGTGCAAAGGCATGCTTCTTCTAACAGAAGAAGGGAATTATTGATCAAAACTTATTTCAGGAACCTACTGTAAAAGTAAAATGTGTAAATGGAAATTGTAAATTGTAATTAGTACAATGAAAAATATTTCGATTTGGTTTTATTCATTTATTAAAATCTAAATATAATTAAAATTCCGTTAGGATTTTAATTCCTCTTCTAAGAGTTGGACCTTTAGCGAATTTATTTTTTTCGTCGCTTCCAGCTTTGCCGCGTGCTCTTCTTCCATTTGCTGCATCTCTACTTGATGCTTCTCAGCGAAGCACTTATGTTGTATCTTCACAAGTTTTTCTTTCTCTGCTAATTCCTGCCATTTCTTTGTCGAAACTGCATTCCTTTTCGATTTTTTGGTAATTGAAGAGGCCTTGACACAGTCTTCTTCCAATCAGAAGGCTTATATGCCGACAAGTTTTCTGAAGGGTTGGTGGGGGCCTTCCTGCTTCGTCCTCGACATCCTCGAGCAATTCGATTTCCATAAGTGTTTCTTCACCTGTATGAAAATAAAAAATATAACTACATGATATCAATTTTATGTAAAAGCTAAACAGCTAAACAGCTAATGTGGATGGTTCCTGGGAATTATATATAGTATCTGAATCGTAAAGTGCCTCTAATCCATTAATTTGTGGACCAGTTAGTTAATGAAGCGTTTCTTCATGTTTTGTAAGCTTACTGGCGGATTCCGGTCCACCTCCAGTCGCATATATGCTGCGATTTTCTGCAGCTATGTTCTTTCGTGTACTTTTTTTAAATTTGCATATCTTTTTTGCTACACAAGTTCCATACGACACTTTTCCCTATTCTTACATTGAATTCAGCAGTAACGTCTGTCCATGCTTTCCTTTTTTCACCTAATCGCATCTAGTCTGTTCTCTTGCATTCTACATATAATGCCTTTATATTTTATCACAAGTTCTAATAGAACGTCAGTTTCATCCGGACTAAAATTAACATTTCTTTTATGTTTCTCCATTTTTCGCACAGTTTATATAAACGAGTGATAACAATATTTTGTTTTGATGTCTTCTTCTTCATCGAGATTCACTATGGCAATTTTCCTTGAAAAAATCACAATTACTGCAGTGCTGACAACTTAAAATATTTTATCTGCGGCTTAACTAAGCCTCAGCTTACTGAATACTCTCAACCGAGTAGGCTTTTGTCCGCGGCTTAAGCCACACCCGTGGCTTAGCTAAGCTCTGGCTTAAGCCTGGACTATGATACCGGCAATTAGTCTTGTGCGCTTTTATGAGTGCAGCGAATTGAGTGCTGCTACGTGTGGGATGGGAGTTCTTTTCAATTGAGTCAGAATTAACTTCTGAATTTATTTGTTGCAGAGCTAACCTCTGGAAATAGACCTGGACTAACCTTTGTATAAAGTTGTCTAGCCTTCGGATTAACTCCTGTGTGAGATTGCTTGAGTTAACCACACTTTTGCAATCCTTAGTATTAACTCCTAGCCGTCGTACTTTGAGTCAACCTCAAGTAATGTATTTGTTTAGGATCAACTCCTATATGGTAATTTGAGTTAACCTCAATGGTAATGTTACAGAATCAACTTCTGTATAAGGATTCAGATAACCTCAAATATTTGTTTAGCCAGAATTAACTTCTGTTTTGGGATTGTAGAATTAACTTCTATATTGGATTTCATAATTAACTTCTGGTTTGGATAAGGATTTTGCTCAGAACAGACTCCAAGGCTTAGGAGTTGATCAGATCAACTCTGATTTGGTGGGTGATTTCGCTATCATTCGTAGCCTTTTTATAGCTGAGGTTGGTCATGTGATGTACTCCGCATGGCGTTGTCATAGCAACGTTTATACCAATTGCTGCGGCGAGATTGTCTGTTTGACGTAATGTCAAATGGAAAGTGTAAATACATGGATGCCAATGAATTTCAGGTAAGTTTTATATTGTTTTGTTAATTTTAATTAATTTTTTAATAATATTTGGTTCATTTTAGCTTATGAATCGTCATCGATGGATTTTAATTCATGAAAGAATTAGAGGACAGCAGCTTTTTATTTATTAGATAAGTGTTTGAGTTTTGTTCCTGTTGATTGACTCTTTCTGGATTTTTTTTTGTTTATTAGCAGGAAATAGGTACCTGGATGCGTCGAGGGAAGAATGTTCAGTTGGTGTACTGAACATAAACAGCAAACATCAAAAAACTGTTGTCCGGACGGCGTTTTGAATTATATATTCTGCTTTGATTCTGATTGGCTCCACAGGAATACCGTTTCGTGACGTTTTGTACTAAAAACTATACAAACTTAAGACTTTATATGTGCCACAACACAAACTGAGTTTCTATTTCGCGTTAAATAAATATTATTATGTTCTAAATTTAGTAATTTGGAGTATATAGCAACCATGCACATTGCAGGTAATAACTCATGAGGGAGCAGCCCAATATTCGTTTAAACCATTCTATCTCTTTTTGCCTTTACTAATGACTGTTTTAAGCGTGAAACACAGTGCTAATTTTTTGAACCTCGACCTCAGAATAACTTTAAGAACCTCAACCTGATGAGCCTTGCAAACTTTTGCAGCTCACAATGCGAACATCAACAGCTTCAAATTGACAGCTATTAATTGGGATATTGGCGGGAAAATTTCATTATTTTGTAATCATTTATATTATTTTTATTATTTCAGGTTTTTATCGCATGGGGTTCCAATGCAAGTGCTTGGTTGGATGTTTAAAATGGGTGTGTCTACGGTACGAAAAATTGTATATGAAACTTGTGACATATTCTGGGATTGCTTGTGGACTATCTATATGTCACCACCCAATACATATGAGTGGAGAAAAATTTCTGAGGATTTTGAAAATATTTGGGACTTGGCAAATTGTGTTTCCAATATTGATGGCAAGCATATCAACATACAGCGTCCTCCCAATGCCGGGCCCGAGTTCTTCAATTACAAAGGTCAACACAGTATAGTCCTGCTTGCTGCATGTGATGTCAACTATGCTTTTAGGGCGGTGGACATTGGTGTTTACGGCACCCAAAGCGATGGCGCAATATTTGCCCAGTCATCTTTTGGAAAGCAGGTCCTCAGTGGTACATCGAATTCAAATTTCGTTTGCATTCACTACTTTATTGGAGATGCAGCTTTCCCGCTAAAACTTTTTCTTTTGAGGTCTTATCCTGGAAAGCTTTTAAGTGAAAAGCGGACCTACTACAATTACAGGCTATCAAGGGCACGATGAGTAATTGAAAACGCATTTGGTATTTTAACTGCGAGGTGGCGTGTTCTTGTGAACAAATTGCATATGATATCATCCAATGCTGCAAAAATTGTTAAGGCTGCCGTTCTTCTACATAACTTCGTAAAAATTAATGACAGCAATTACTGCCCACGCGAGTTCGTTGACCACGAAGAAGATGGAACCATAATAGAAGGACTTTGGCGACAAGAGGTAAAAACGCTCCCAGATTGCCGGCGTTTTCCTTCAAACTTTCCTGCCAGTAACGCAGTTGAAATAAGAGATGCTTTAAAGGAAAATATATTTAATAATAAAATAAGTAGATGAGGAGTTGAGTAGATAAGCATGTTTGTTTTGGAATAAATATATTTTAAAAAAACTTGTTTCAATTATTGTATAAACTCATCACCAACTTATCCTAAAATCTTATCTAACAAAAAAAAACACAAACACACAATATTAATACTCAGCAATGTTTATGGCTACTTAAGTGCCATACATTTGAATTTTCTCTGTTATTAGCTTTAACATTTCCATCTGCGTTTCATTTTAAATATTCTCCGGTAGCATATCTAGCTTCCCCGATGAAAACTTCATAAACAGCTGTTTTCAGCTACGGGCAATAAAGATTGCTCCACATTTACAACGCTCCTTATTTCATCCAAGAAACTCGCCGATGACTTCTCAATATTATCGTCATTTGAAGTCTTGCGCTTCCTGGAAACTTTAGGAGAGGGAGTAGGTGGCGTATCTGAAAATATGCCCTGAATGCATGACGAGGAATCTCTTCCTACATTATTGCTCACTGGAGTGGGTGGCGACATGATTTCGCGTGTTACTTCATTCACATCAACAGTAGAAATTGTCGTTGCAGGTGATGGTGTCATGATAACAGGATGCGAAAGCAATGAAATGTCGCTTGACAAGCATTCTTCATTAACCGTATCTTCTGTCCTGCAGTTTGCAAAGGTCCTAAGGATAATTCAAATGAAACACATCTTTATATTTAACAAAATACTTTGAACTCACTTTCTGCGTTTTATCGAATCGTTTAGAAAACATAAACTATGGATATGCTCCCACTCTCCGCTGTCCTTGCGCGCGCTTCCTGATGGCATATCATTAAGTGAACATTCCTTCCGAAATCTATCGCGGAGGCTTTTCCATCTCTGCTTACAATCTGAAACTCTTTTTAATTTTATTGCTCATATTCATTAATTTATATTAATAAACCACAACTTACTTGGAACTTTTAATTTCCCGGAAAGATGTTTCCATACTTCCTCCTTTTTATTGGCATTTCTACAATGCCGACTTTTCAAATTAAATTAAATCTCGTTATCGCGCACCTAATTTTTCTCAACTATTTTCTACCAATTTTAAGTATATAAACTCCTTCCTTAAACAATGTTGACATCAAATAATAACAAAAATTAATTGTCAAAGCTGACAAAGATTCAACAGTGTAGAAAGTAGACCTACTCGAGTTCAACCTCAACCTGGCCGGCCTCACCAACTTTGCCATTGGGAGCTTGATAACCTGATCTCATACATTCTACAGAACTGTCAAAGCTGGTGAGGCCGGCCAGGTTGAAAAAGCCAGCACCACTGTGTTTCACGCTTTACGCTCGCGTTTCTGTATGTAATGCAGCAGCAAGGAAACACAAGTAAATACAATAACAGCAGTACTAATACAATCAGTCTTTGTAGCTAAATTGGAAACACTGCCTGTGTTCAATATGCGCTCGTAACGGAATCACAGAAGAGGAATAGTTTTCTTCTTAAGGTGCCTGTACACGGTGGCTTTTTACGCATGCAACTGGGGTGAATTGCGCATGAATTTTATAGTAAAGTTGAAAGAATTTTTCCACCAAAGCGCATGCAATTTTTTTTATGAAAAGAAAAATCAACATTTTGGAAGATCTGAGAGAAGATGCAGACTGGCTATTCAAAAATTTTACAAGGATATCTTCGACAGATTTCGAAGTTCTGCTAAAATACTTGAGCCAAAAATAAAAAAGCAGGATACAAATATGAGAGAGGCTATCCCTGCTCATATAAGTTTAGCAGCAACACTTAGATTTTTGGCCACCGGGGACTCTTATTCCACTTTAGTATTTTTGCTAAAGCTTTCATTATCGTCTCTTTCTAAAATAATTCCTGATGTGTGCAAAGCTATTACAGAGGAGTTAAAAAATTCAGTCAAGGTAAGAGAATGGTCCAATTAAATTATATTTCATTATTTCATCCATTACAAAAAAAAAACAATTTATAAATTATGATAAACAGTATTATCTGCGAAATTTTGCGATGTTGTGTCTTCAAACCGTACAGAATAATTGTCTTTTGTAGGTGGTGGAGACATCAATGTTGCAGATGAAGAAGAATAATCAAATAACGATGGTGCAGTCTTTTCCTCAGTGTATTGTGAGAGCTCCAACTCTGTTAGCATATATGTAATACGTTGTTTGGCTAAAACTTGTAAAACTTTTGTACCAAGTTTTCTTATTTGGCTTGCCACATATTCTCCAAACGCAGTAAATTGGTCTCGCATTGATAAATTAGTTTGCATGCTTTTCATAAAGTTGTATGCTTCATCATCCCTGCTTGTGGTTTGATCATTCTTCTTCATTTTCTTGGAAGGTTGGTTTACATTGGATGAATCTCCTACTCTCTTACCCAACGAACTTCCATCCTGGGGGCTGCTTGGTTCCTCTGTTGTCGTGATCTGTTGTCCGGAAGTTTGATTTAAAACTTCATTTGATATTTCCACATGATTATCCTGAAAAGCATAAACATTTTGTTATTTTCAGCTGCCTTCAAGTGAGCAAGAATGGGCTCAATTATCTAAAGGATTCAAAGATAAATGGAATTTTTATCACTGTATCGGAGCTGCGGACGGAAAACATATTTTGTTAAAATGTCCTGAAAATAGCGGCAGCACCTATTTCAATTATAAAGGGACGTTTAGTATAGTACTGCTTGCAATCATTGATGCCAATTATTGTTTTCAATATGTCCATATCGGAGCTCAAGGCAGGATTTCTGATGGTGGAGTTTGCCGGCAAACTTCATTTTACAAAAAGCTGTCGAAAGAGGATATAAATTTACCCAAACCTCACGCACTTCCTGGAAGAAATTTACCTGTGCCATATATACTAGTTGCTGACGATCCATTCCCCTTGACCAAGCATATCAAGATACCTATTCCAGGAGAACTGAAAAAGGGATCAACAAAAAGGATTTTCAATTACAGGTTATCTAGAGCTAGGCGAATAGTTGAAAATGCATTTGGGATATTGTCAGCAGTTTTTCGGATTTTAAGCAGATCCATCGAACTTGAGCCACCGGTAGCCGAAAATATTATCTTGGCATGTACTTATCTACACAACTGGCTAAGAAAGCAAACTTCTTCAAGGCCAGTTTATACACCACAAAGATCTCTTGACATTGACGACATAGATTCTAAAGAAATAATTCCGCGGTCATGGAGAACAGAGGCAGCGGACGAAATTGGTAGCTTCACAAAACTACAAAGAGTTGCTCGTAAACCTTTTGATGAAGCGAAATTAGAAAGAGACGAATTTATGGATTCTTTTTATATCTGATGCAGGAGCAGTTCCATGGCAAGCAAAATATTTATAAAACTTTTATCATTAAAATATATAGAACATACAAAAAAACGGTAAGCCACAACGGTGCTCGCACTGTTTTTTTTTCTTTCTTACAGACTATCCTTACATTGTAAACCCTGCTATTTATTTATTTTATTTTATTTGTTTGGGATGACCGATATCAGAGAAAACAAAATTTGTGACAAGATTACACCTTACCAGAGAATTTTCAGTATTTCCTGTAGCACATAAGTCTTCACTTTCCAGTCCAGCTCTCGGTTCCAGCACGTCTAATAGAAATAATAAATTGTTATATGCAAACCAACGCGATTTATAAACGTCATTTGCCCCCGATCCACTATTTTTACTTTTACACTTCGCATGTTGTTTTCAGAAATACGATCGTAGACTTTTTATTTTGTTTTTAACTTCTTTCACTGATAACTTACATTTGTCTCCTAATAATTTTAAAGCATCACTTCGGAGAATTCTATTGCTGTACCCATTCGAATCCGGTTTCCGCAATATAACCAATTTCCTATATTCTTCTATAAACGTAACTGTTTTCTCTTTATAATTTGAAAATTCTTTTTTCTCCATTTTAAAGTTACTTTCGGTGCAAACGTCCTACAACTGAATGTGGAATTGCGCACATTTTTCCCATTCGGAACGGGAGACCATGCGCACAGAGCTTGCGCTGTGTTTCTAGTCGTAAAAGCGCACAAAAAACAATAGGAATATGCATGCGCTGCGCATGCAATATAAGCGCATGCGTAAAAAGGCACCGTGTACAGGACCCTTTAGACTGTCCAATTCCCTATCCTGTATTTTACCGTGTTCAATATGCGGCGGGCCTTATTGATGCCTTTCCCAATTTTGCTTAGTGCTGCCATGAATCTTGTCGCCTATTTGATTATAAAGAGAAACAATAATTATGTGTTGAAAAAAAGGAGAAAAATTTCATTTAATTGCACGTAAGATCCGCGGTTATTTATGACGCATAAAGGCAAATGAGTTTATTACCTGATTTCCGATTAAATTTATTATAAATGTGCACTTAATGCAGTGGTGAATAAAAAAAAAAGCGTAAAATGTGCATATGGCAGTATTCTAATTAGTGTGCATGACATTTATATTCGGCCAATTTTGGTAAAATTATCGTTTGCATTTGTTTTATCATATTTTGTCTCTTTTGGACTCATTGTGTAAATAATATATTGAAATTTCTTACATTTTCCTATTAATGATAGATTTTAGAGAAAAACTACTACTTGCATTTTTGAATTCCGCGGATAAAAGTTTTTAAAGATAATGTAATATGTTATGGTAGTATGAAGAGTGATGGGCTTGGACGTGAAGTCCCGACTGTCAGCATGAGCTGACAGATCATTCGACGGACAGCGTTGACTGCAATGCGGCACGCTAGTTCGCCTCGGCTCATTGGCGGAGAGGGGTTCCACGAAAACCTGCCGCTGCCGTCAACCATAATCAAAAAAAATTCGTCGTGCCTACAAACAAAATGCCGGCACATATTCGGTCCTGAAGGCACCCTTACGTTACTTACCTATATGCGCAGTTGAAGGCGCAGATGTTCTGCCTTCCTTGCCTGCCCCATCCTCCCATCTGACTCTGAGGGCAGTTATTTTCAGAGTCCCTTGTAGACCTGTACAGAGAGAGAGTAGCGGACCTAGACGACCTTCATGCCAGAGGGCTCCAGGCGAGTGGAAGGAGAAATGAAAAGTATTCGGTAATCCATAATTACGTTATAATCATTACTTTAATTTTAAGAAATATACGATACATTTATGCAAATTCATATGCCCTATCTACATGTCACAGTTACAATTATTAAAATTAACTTATTTCACATAAAGCATTATTTGTAAATTAATTAAGGCTGACTTTCAAATAATTATCTTAAAAATTAATTAATATAATTTCATTTTTGATAGAATTTAGAATCCCGGACAATATATTGCAAAAATTCTTAATTCCACATTAAGCGCTCTTAGAGGTTATATAAACTGTCTTCTTACTCATAATTATTTCGCTACACTGTGGTTTACATTTCTTCTTTTTTTTTTCCTTACACCCTGCTCTTTCGCGTCTTTATCGTGAGAGTGTTTTCTTTCGATGTAAAAATTATAACCGCGCCCTTTCCAACACTTTTTCAAAGTTCTGAACTTAAATTCAAATAAAAACTTCAGTTGCGAAAGGTGTACTACTCCCATCGGGGGGAAACAAAACGAGATTAAGAAAGGAAAGGTTCACCGAACATTTTATACGCTAGTACTCATTATTTAAATGATCAAAAGATAGCACGGTTATGCCGCATTTTAATTCGTCTCTCTCTCGAGTGAGCGCTTCCAGACTTCCAATTCAATACTTTTCGTTTATGAGTAGATTTAGTAGTTTTATCATATAAATTTAGTAAATATATTGCAAAATAAAAATTTAAAAAAAACTTACTATTGTTATCATCTTCCTCAAAGGAGCTCCTTGGAGTGTAATTGCATTTCGAAGATCTGTATGGATTTAAAGTTATTTTTTGTACAAAACTATACCGCTTACATACTGTTTACTGTGTTAAATTACTGCAAGTGGTGAGACTAATTTCACTGTTCCAGCCTTCCTTTTAATACGAAAAATCAAAATACTATTTATGACACAACCGTCTTCAACCCGTCGCTTATATTCCTCTCATGCTCACACTTAGTAGAGTCTAAACTGTTTCATTGAACCTAACTACAAATTTCCTAATGTATGTTATACAGTAACTGTAAGTCTTAACACCAGTATGGTACCTACCCTAGACGTGGCTCTGTGGCCAGGATTAAAAATAAACAAATTTTCTGTTCTATTCAAAAAACGTATCCTAATCCTCTGAATCCTACATCTACTATTTCCACTGTAGTGCAAAATGTCCTACGTAACTAAACCAGAAGTATGTAAACAGTTTTTCCGTTATCTGACAATTAACATAATTACTATTGTTTGGCAAAACAGTATAGTACATACAAAACTGTCGAGCTCATTTTTTTCTTTCTTTTTACAGGGAAATAGTTTAACGCTGTAGAAACTTTATAATAAATTTTGCTGTCATAATGTTGGCGGTCCAGTCTCCTTTTTATTTCAAGATTTTTTTCTTCGGGACACAAGAGCACCTTTTGAGTAGTATCAGTCTAAACCACTACAATACTTGTCGTCTCAGATCCCAAAATTATGTAAACTTAGACACTGTGTTCTTTTTCCTTCTTCTTTTACTTAATCGCCTATTTCTTACGTCATTGGCGGACTATTTTATTGCTAGTACTACTTTTCTACAGCAATGTGACTTTATTTAAGTACATACCGCTTAGGTTACGCGGGCAAACCCTTTGCTGAAAGTTAAGATGCTGATGGCTATGAATTGTAAATGGTGACCTCTCCTATTGTATTGATACTCGATTTCTTCCTTGTCACTGTAGCAGGTTTCAAATAATTTTCGGATTCTTGTTGGCAGGGTCTGTATATGTACAACGCATTTAAACCCAAATGACGTAAAGTTCTTTTTTTTGCTGGACGAAATGGTGGCGGATTACTTTATTGTTACTAGAAAAATATTTTATCCATTGAAATTTTGTTATTAGGAATGATAAAAAAAAATTCTAAACTTACGTGCCGGGTTAAATTATTCGCCGAGGCCCTGAATTTGAATGAATATCCATTCACCGACAATGGTCTAAACGAATTGGAAATTGGTACATTGATTCTGGTGGCTCGCTCTTTCAGACAGGGGCACAAACATTCAGTTTTCTTAGAAAGATCTGAACATTTTTCTTTAAATTTTTCATGCACTATTGGTGGCGGACAATGATTCGAAAGAGTGATGTTGATTCAGGTGTCTTGGCTGATCTGGGTCGCTAAAGATATTTATGAGCATTGGCAAGCGTACATTTTGTTCTTAGAAATTTACTTAATCATTTGCTTTCGAATTTTTATACACTATTATTTGCTGAAAACGATCAGTTGGATTGATGCCACTAAAAATGATTCTACAATTTTTCTTGCCAATTTTTACGGAAAGACTATAAAAATAAAAAAACATTCGCTTTCCACTGCGGTAGTTGCCGTTGCTTTGCTTGTACTTTCGTATTAATTAAAGTAGTGTTGTTTAAATTAACTTATTGTTTACTTTTAATTTGTAGGAGAAGGATAAAATTGCTGTACTAGTCAGCGATGTAGGTAGAAATAGTAGCGAAAAGAAAGCAAAAGACTGATGACTGCATCCGACACCTCTTTGCTAGAAAACATCGTAGGATTAGCGTGGGTGGCTGCACAGCGAATATGCCGCTAGCGATCAACCGGCTTTGGGGTGGTTCTTGCCACCCACATCCCTTGATGCTTGTAAAGCTGTGCACTAAATCATCACGACGATTGACCAGACAAACGGACGGACAGTAAAAAGAGAGCAATTGTAAGTGTGACTGGCGACGGAACAGACAGACAAAAAAAACAAGAAAAGGCTTCCTCCTCCTAGTGGAACCTAAAAGCCTAGAAAAAAGAAAATTTATTTAATTGAATGCTGCAATAGAAAAGAGAAGACCTCAACAACGCCGAACAAGTTTCAATCCACCCGGAGAGTTTACGACGCAGAAAACGCGAACGATCTCGAGAGAGAGAGATGTTGTTGAGACCCCGGCTTTGGGATCAGTTGGGCCCAATCGCCCCTATCCACCCTGACTAAGCCTCCAAAGCCTTATCTATCTGCTTAGCCTCATTTTTGTGTGTGTTGAGTCTCCGTTCACAGCCCCGTCATCCCTTCACCCCTCATAAAGCGTAAATTACTCACTCATGCTGTATCTAGAGCTAACAGTCTGAAACTGAATTAGTGTTATAGTGTGACGGCAATATATCCACTGACGACTGTTCCTATAAACGCCAATGACCAATAAATGAAAATTATGGAAGTAAACACGGCAAAGCAAAAGAAAAAAAAAGGCGTTGTTCAAATCTTGATTAGTAACTCTTAGTTCTATTTCTTTCTTTAATGATATGTAAAATCTCATACACAACTTCCTGTTAATATTGTATGCTCTTGAAAGCAACTTAACCCAACCCTAGTCCCTACTACCTAGACTTATAATCTACAGAAAAATGTAAACAATATGGGGCTATTAATAGTAATAAGAAGAAAATAATATATTTTTCCTAGTACAAAGATATAAAAAACAAGTTACTTGTACGGATAATCAAAATAAACCTGGAAGCTCTCATGAGTGGTTGGGCGGAGTAAATGCCAAAATACATCCTTCGCTGGAACGTGCCGGGCTGCAGAAAGGGTGCACCTGTGATGAAACTGTTGCTGCTGGTATGTTCACTCTTGTCGGCTCATAGGCCTCTTTTATGTTTTCCTTTTCACTCTTTAGGGTGCTTTCGGATTTTTTTTTTCTTTTGTTTCACTAATTATAATTAACTTTATATATTATTATATGTTGAATTTATATGCTTCGCACCTTTTCTTTTCTCTAGTTTTACGTTATAATTAACCTTAAGTAAGATCATACAACCAGGCAAATCAAGATTTGAATGTCTATTACGACGAATTAACCTGCCACAAAACTAACTTGAATCTTTGTATACTCTGCGGAAAATCGCCTTAATTCATTTAAACAATAGGTCACTGCCACGCAGGGAAATAATGCCTGCATGAAATTTTAACCGTCCAGTATAAGAACTGACCTTCCTTTTGCGAACATACAAAAGAAAAAGAAAACTCACAACGAAAAAAAACTGATCTGAACGGCATTGTTGTCGCAGGTAAGATATGTACACACGAAAACTAATTATTCTATTCAAAAAAAAATTCCACTCCTTTTTTCCCAAGAAAATTCATAGAATCCACTAAACTGAGCATCACTGCTATAGCAGGTAAGTAGTCTATATCGAAGCCTAATTATATTATTCACCAAATCTTATGAAAGATAATCCTTCCATTTCTGCAGGAAAATGCCGCGCAAATTGTACTGAATGTCACCGCTATTGCAAGTAAGAAATATACACACCAATCTATTATAAAATGTTTCCTCTTGCTTTTCAGGTAAATGCCGCACAAATTGCGCTGAATATCGCTGCTATATCAGATAAATAAACTATATCGAAGCCTAATTAAATTATTCACCAAATTTTATGAAAGATTTTCTTTAGTTTTTTGCAGGGAAATGCCACACAAATTGGACCAAATGTCACCACTATTGCAGGTAAAAAAATATATGTACAAATCTATTATAAAATATTTCCTTCTTCTTTTCAGGAAAATGCTGCTTTAAGTGTACTATTCGCAGAATAGTTATAAAATTTTCCTTTTTTTCCTTTTGCAGAAAAATTCGGCACTGATTGCACTGAATGGCACCACTACTCCAGGTAAGAAATATATGCACAAATCTATTATAAAATGATTCCTTTTGCTTTTCAGGAAAATACACGCACAACTCCCCGTCGCTGTAGTCCAAAACGATTTTTTTGGAAAATTTTTACTAAACTTGTTCAATACTAGCACAAAAAAAAAACTCTGTCGCGCAACTCACGGCTACCGTACTCGTTAACTGCTCAGAATCAAATGCCTAACTCACTTCATGCAGTCTCCCTACATTCCGCCGTTCTGTCTTCCAACCGACCAATAGACGAGCGCCTTCGTTTACCACCTTCTCTGTTCGTGTGTTTTGTGCCCACCAAAGCAGCAGAGGGCTACTTCCTGAACATGTTTACCCCTTTTCAGGTACCTTGGGAAAGTGATGGGGGTTTCTCTGCAGAAGGTAAAGCAGCCGAACAAAGAGAGAAAAATGAGAAAGGGAAAGAAAAGAGTAGCGTAAGGGGAATGCGCTACATTAAATAGATACTTTATTTACTCATGTAACCCCAATGATAATTGTGGACGTCCATTGATTTGTCACGACGTTGTGCAATCCTAGTATCTTACATCCAACTTTCTCTAATTTTTATCTTTGTTAATGAAGTAATTAGCTATCCGAAAACTTCACCGATATACAGATAATTATAAATATTACTGGCATATGTTCAGTTTCTCACTTGAATACTCTGATGTTATCTAACGATACTATGAAGCAAGACAATTCACTATTGAAAACTCCCAACAGGGCATTAATTAATATACTGACACTTCTTTTCCAACTGATCTGAGAGCTAATTTAAGGTTACAAGACGAACAAATATAGTAAAAATTATTGTTAGTCAATTCGACAAATATTGCGCCCTTTTCTTTACACAGGCCAGGGCACGTGACGTCAAATCCTAGAGGTACCATAAGTGCCCTATCTTAATACGTCCTAGATCGCAGTAGCTTGATCCTAAATCTTACAGAACCACAATTCTGCCCCCGCAATAGGGGACTCGTGCGAAGTTCACTGCGTTACACTTCACAAGAAAAATCCTTCAATGGCGGTAAATTCCGTGTCGTTATCTCCTGCTTTTGCGCATGAATTCCTTGCTTGCTATAATTTCCTATTTCCAGGATGATCTAAGTATGGTTTCATTATATTAGAGGAGTGACGAATAATGGAATATGCTTAAATTCAGGAACTTTTCGTTTTACTTACTTGAAGCTAATATAGAACTTGGTCACTGTGCTGATGGCTGAGGTCGTTGATAGTTTAAACCTGCCAGGAAGGCACCTTTTCGCAGATCTTGATAAATATTAGCACTAATTTACTTTTTCTTTATTTCTCACTATATTTTTTTTGCGCGATTTTCTCTGGAAACTTCGATTTCAGATCATACTGCTCGCTGTGACAAAGAAAAAATTAGCGTTTCCGTCACTTTTTTCTTATGTTTTTTCGCTTTCGAATCCACCCCACAGCCGTCAATCGCATATCATCCGAAAGTGGCAGCACATACACCGTGTGTCACATGGCGCAGCATACTGCTGCTAGCTACGACCATAACAAAGTCTCAGATCATTTATATTGATCTGAGACTTTAATTAAAACATAACTTACGAATTACAAAATGACCACTCCAGCGCTGGATTATTAAATCCATTTTTGTGCCTAAAAAATATATAAGGATTAATAAATAAATAATATTTAACGCAAGTAAGAAAACACTTACCTGCTGACGGCAGCTGCAATCAAGTTCGTTGACCTATCCGATATGGCAGACAGAGAATACAAATTATGCTCATTAAAAAAGTTGACACTGATGCGATGACGTAGTTTCGACCGCTGATGTACACATTTCCACAGAATGACGTACTTTGGGCTCTTAATGTATACAAAACCAAGAGGAAAGAAAATATTTCACGCAGCTGCGCGCCGTCACGACACAAGGTTGCAGGGCTCCCAATGTGTTTCTGTCTATAAATAGCGAGCTGTTGGAACTAACTAAGCACTTGCGATTTGGTCAAGGCACAAGACAGTTTGGCAATAGCATTGAAGTCACTGAAGTCTTGACTAACAAAAATCCGAGCGAAGTATTGCATCCCATAATACTAACTCATTTACAAAATTTGATAATATTTAAATATTTTTTCAGCATCCCACTGGGAGTTTTGACCCCAGTCATTTTCTACATGAGCACTTTCTCGACTTAACCCTACCTTTTTGAATTTTATTAATAATCATCTCTTCTGAATTACAGATTTAGCAATAAAAACGCTATAGAGGCCTATATTATTAACTTTGGATTCCGTATAAAATTTAGTAATAGAAAAGCCTTTTCTTCCAAAATATTAAAAATTAGGTTCTGATTGATATGGGGCCTGATGATGGTGGATTCCTTAGGTTACATATTACGCCAAACATGGTTTTTTCTTCCGTATTTATTTCAGTAATCTTGGCGTGTACTCCCTTTTCCTCGGGTCCCCTTCAGTCACAATATTATAGAGACTTAGCCTTCGCTTTATTTTCTTACTTTTTCACTGCTTTTTTCCAATTGTTAAAACTTTTCTTGTCTTTGACAACCGTGTTCCCCCAAAAACTTGTTCTTCTTTTTCTTTTTTTACACCTCACAACCTTCTTTCACTTTTTGGGGTGCGTTCGGCTAGTATAGCTCTCCATCCATATAGGACACAGTCCGCACACACATCATTCTGCTACACGAAACGCGTAGACGTTTACCTAGCTCAGTGTAGCATATTGCTACATGCAATATGTTTTGAATTTCGAATGTCGCCTTTTGAATTTTGGTTTTGCCTTACGGATGAAATTTTTTATATCATTCATCATAGTAGGCCAGAAGTACCTTGTTTTTAAGCACTTCCATGTGCGAGATATGCCTTGGTAACCTCCTAAAAGAGAAGTGTGATTTTCCAATAGAACTTTAGAAATATCTTCGGGGTCACTCAAACATATTTTTGAATCCATAAATTTGTAAAATCGTATTATGGAGTTCTTAAATGTTTCAGATAGTGACTTTTCTATACTTATCAAAATTCCCTGTGATATATTTAAATGTGTATGGTTGATGTAGCTGATCCCTGTGCCCGTGTCTAAGCTAAAACTGAACCCCAATCACTTCAGCATGTGAACCCCTTAAATTTTCCCAAAAGGGTTCAATGTCGATCTATGTTTCCCTGTTCAAATCTGGGTGTTCTTTTAGGTTCTAGGCTGAACTTTAAAAGAATGATGTGCTTTGAACTCTAGAACCCTTACCTCTGGTGGGGGCAATTCTAGCGCAAAGCTAAATTTGAAAACTGGGAAGATTAATAGAAACGCTCTCCAATGATTTTTAAAAATGACTGCGCTTTTTATTACGTTACTGCTTTTTTATATACAATTATCTTACCTAAATTTATTTAATGAACAATATTTGATCCTACTGGCTAGTGGCTGTGTATACATTTTGTGCTGAGTATGCAAGATTATACGTGTATGCATTATTTTACCTGATCGTGTGAATTTATTTCTGTTACTTGAACGTGTGAATTTATTTCTGTTACTTGATGCGTCCGATTTTGATGGGAATTGCAGCTGTGCATTTTTGGTTGAAAGAATTTGTGCGTTTGTTGGTTCAGGAATTTGTACTCCGAATGGGAATTTATATTTTAAGGGAAAATGAATATTTAGCATGATTAAATGATTATTCGATTAATCATACTGGGGCCGGCGCAGAGGTCTGAGCTGCTGATCGTGTGGCTGGAACAGGGGTAAACGTTACATTAAATGAGTCATTATCTGAGTGTCTAAATTGAAACATTTTTATACCAGAGTCATATAAAGATTGCTAGGGTAATTATGAAATATGTTATAGAATAATGATGTAGATGATGATACTCCACTATGGGGAAATCCCTTTTGATTTCATTGAAATGGATGCTGTCGAGAGCTTGCGTATCTAGGTGGATAAATGGTGCACGACTATTATCTATAGCGGATGGTTCTCTTTTAGAGAGTAGGCTTGAAATATTTGTGAGGGGAAAAAATGAGGTCCCTTTCTTTTCTGAAAATACTGTTTGGGTGTTTATTCTCATAGAGTGTTTAACTTGGCAATTTTGTTTTAATTTAATTATGCCACTTTTATGTAGCTTCTTAATGATTACTTGATTGTCACAAACGATGTTTATAGTTGTGTCTTCGTGAACAACAAAAATCCAATGGTTTGGATGTTGTAGCTGGATCCAATATTGAGAGGGCTTTGTTATCTTGATCACACAGCTATTTACCGGTGGGACTCGATGATTTAGGAGTGCCATTTCACAGCGATTACTTGTGGTTTGAAGGATATATATCGGTTTTTTCTGTTGACATAAAGTTCCTATCTGGTCTGACTTAAAACACTGATTAAACTCTGTTTTAGTTAAGGGATAGTACAAATCACGGTGCAATCACGGTTGCTCCTAAGAATTCAGTAGAGGGTTCTATATAATGGAACTGGCTATTATGTTCTGATGGGATAGAATACGTCTTGAATAACTGAAACCTTGTTGGGGAGGGGTATTTGTATTTTAAAATACTAGTTGTATCGGCTACCCTGCTTTTTACAGTCATCGCTTTATACAGACTTAATAGTTCGTCTGGATTTGTTTCTCCAGGAATAATTAATGACGTGGAGACATGCTCACGTATGAATTATAGTTGATTTCTTAATTGTATTGGTGTTAGTAGCAATGGACTTATTTTGCCGTGGTGTACATCTAACACCACTTCAATCAACTCTTTTTGCATCTTCTCATAGTTAGTAATAATGAGATTCGTATACGTTACCATAGAATTAAATGTTTGTTTGAATTCAGTTGCTTTGATGGTGGTTTTTAGTGTTTCTAAATTAGAGGTTATGTGTAGATCGAAAACTTCGAACTGTTCCTGAATTTGTGCTACAGTTTTCTTTAAAACATTGGTTGTAAACTCGGTTAGGGAAGTTTGATTTCTTGCTAAAGATAGTAAATAGTTTTCATTCTCTTTAACCTTTGCGATCTCTTCCTGTATACAGTCGGCATAAGACTGATCTAGCACCCCAAATAGACTATGTTGAATAGCTCCTATTATTTCGAGAGGAGCTCTTTTATATCTATCTTTTAATAAGTGATTTCCATTTCTCTTGTGTAATACTAAGTTATTTTGCTTCATCTCTATAACCCTCTGCACATATTCAGCCACGATTGATTTGCAGTAATAATTAAACGGTGTAATTCTATTACAAAGATCCTTTAACTTCTCTAAACACTTGTCAAAGTCGCTTTGTAGCTGGTAATAAGTGGTTAAGTCGTAATATATGACCATGTTCCATGCATTATTTATTAAATGAAGATCAGTAATATGCTCCATATAGATTCCCGGATTGTGTTCAAAGGGCAAAATTTCCACTGCGGGTTGTAAGTTTTGATTAATCCCTGGACTCACGGCTGGCAGTGCGAATACACTTAGTGCACAGTTTTATAATAGTAATGATGTTGCTAATGATGACGTTTTTTTTCGTTTAGGAGGTAGGGCGGTACGCCGAAGCTCCTCTATAGGAGGACGTATAGGAATTTTCGTTGGATATATAGTTGGGCGTTTTTTTACTTGACTCCAATCTTGAATATCACAGGCGGATGTATATTTCTGTTTTGCAGAACTTGAATTGATATGTTGTGTTGTCGAGAGTGGTAGAGGTTACGCTACCTGCACTACTGATTTGGGTATACATGGCTGTCCTGCAAGTGATTCGGGATCGGGCAGCTCTTGAGACTCAAAGGGAAGTTTGCAGATTTTAGTTATTGGTCGTTTCGTCAGACCTTTAACGGTTTTCACTTTGACTACACATACTAATCCATCTGATCCTGGATGAGTGGAGTCTACGCGCCCTAGTAACCATTTCCCGGATGGAAGTTTATCTTCTTTTAGAAGGATAATGTCTCCGATTTTTAAGTTAGTTTTTTTAATTGCCATTTATTTCGTTGCTGTAGTCGAGTTAAGTACTCAGATGACCAGGCTTTCCAAAAGTCATTCCGAGTTCGTTGTACTAGATCCCATCGTTTTAGGAGAGTTAGGGGCTTATTTGTTTCTATATATTCAAATGGTGAAATTAAGGGACCTCCTATTAAGAAATGACCAGGAGTCAATGCTGCTAAATCATCGGGGTCATTACTAAGTAGACATAGTGGACGGGAATTTAAGAAGACTTCGATTTGTGCTAATGTCTTGAATTCTTCGTAAGTCCACTTAACATCTCCAGCTATTCGCTTTAGATGGTGTTTGGTAGACTTCACTCCGGCCTCCCAAAGTCCACCAAAATGAGGAGAAGCTGGAGGTATGAAATGCCATTGAGTGCTGTAATGTGCAACGTATTGTGCTGCTTTTTTGTAAGAACTGTTCACTGCTAAGTTAAATTGCTTTTCCAGTTCGTTTCGAGCACCTACACAGGTAGTCCCACAATCGCTATAAAGATTTAAACAAAATCCTCTTCGAGATATGAAGCGTTTGTAAGCAGCTATGAAAGCTTCAGTAGTGAGATCACTTACTGCTTCCAAATGAATTGCTATAGTACAAAGGCAGACAAATACGGAGACATAGCCTTTAAAAGACTTTGTACCTCCACCTTTAGCTACACGTAAACTGAATGGACCTGCGTAGTGTAACGAAAAGCGTATCAGGCGACAGATCTACCTACATTCACTTGTACCTGGATGTAGATACATACCGCATCCGACACCTCTTGTTACAAAAATCCTGTCCGGGATATGTTTGGGTGGCTGCACAGCGAGTATGCCGCTAGCGATCAGCCGGCTTGGGGTCGTTCTTGCCACCCACATCCCTTCAATGCTTGTAAAGCTGTGCATAAAGAGAAAAAATGTTTGACCGGACAGACGGACGGACAGTAAAAAAAAGAGAAGTCGTAGTCGTAACTGCAGACAGACAGGCGGACAAAAAAAAGGTATATGCAGGCTTCTTTCTCCTGGTGGAACCTGAAAGCCTAAAAAAAGGAACAAAATTTACTTAATTAATTGCTGCAAAAAAAAAACGGACAGAAGACCTCAGCAACGCCGAACAAGTACTAATTCACCCGGAGAGTTTACAACGCTGGCAGATAAACGATTGAGAGAGAGTGAGAGAGCTGAGAGGGGTCTCTGATGTTGTTGAGACCCCGGCTTTGGCTAATGTTGGGTCCAATCGCCCCCATCCACCCTGGCTAAGCCACCAAAGCCGTATCAAAATGCTCAGCCCCATCGATGTCGTAAGTGTTACGGAGTACTGTTCCCCTATCCACCCATCATGCCGTCAGCCCGGGTGGGTGGAAGTTACCTGCGTAGCATTATATGTTTACTCACTTAAGCGTTCATGTCTCCAAGAAAAGAGAGAGAAGAAAAAAAGGTTCCCCAAAAAAAGGGAAGAAAGAAAAAATTTCTATTATTTACAGAATCTAACCTTGACGGTAAGTATTTATTTAAAAATGTAAACGTACTCTATACCAACATTCATCCTTCTTGCTTCACAACCGAGGAACAATTAATCGTCACAACTTACAAGACCTTTCTTAGGCTAAAGCAAAGACCCTACTAAGCTGACCTTAAAACTAAACCGCCTCTAAAAGGCTCGGCTATAAGTAAATCAACACAGGCAATATCGAGTGTTTATATATGGGTTTTAATAATCATTACAAGAAAATGAGAAACAAAAACAAGAAAATAGCAAATAGATATGAACTTACTTCAGTAGAGTTATACTATCCTATACGACGATTGATTTCCCTCGTAGAACTGAAATGATGTTGGTGGAGTGCACCCTTTTTATAGCTGCCGCGTCAAACCGGAACTTATGCCCTCGGCTTCTGGATGTTTAGGGTTTCCTTCTTTTTTTTGTGTTGGTACATTGACCTCTTTTTTGTTTGTCCTTTTCACCTCTTTGGGTGCTTTCGGACCAGCGAACCTTGACTGTTGGGTATAGTAATACTAGAAACAAATTATATCTATGTATATACAACATCCACGTTTACTGACACTGCTGGGCTTATTGTCATTTTATTTCCTTTATTTCTTTGAAAGAAAAAAGACAAAGAAAGATGAATGCTGTCACGTAATCGACTTAATCACAGTACGGCAGTAAGAAAATGTGTGCTTACAACACTGCTAATATTACTAAATTTATTGTCATTTAGAAGAACTGGTTAATAACTGAGTTTTTCCTTCAATTTTTATTTCAAATAGACACGTCGTGGAAAATCCTTTATCAACTGCTATACACACGGTAAGTAAATGTGTGGTTAAAACACAACTAATACTATTAAATTTATTGTTAATTAAAAGAATTCATCAATAACTGAATTTTCCTCATTTTTTTCTTTTCAGGTAGGCACTTCGCGGAAAAACCATCTTTATCAACCGCTATGCACACGGTAAGAAAATGTGCTTATTAAAACACTACTAATATTATTAAAGTTATTGTTAATTAAAAGAATTCATCAATAAATGAATTTTCCTCAATTTTTCTTCTCAGGTAGGCACTTCGTGGAAAAATCATCTTTTCAACCGCTATGCACACGGTAAGAAATTGTGTTTATTAAAACACTACTAATACTATTAAAGTTATTGTTAATTAAAAGAATTCATCAATAACTGAATTTTCCTCAATTTTTCTTTTCAGGTAGGCACTTCGTGGAAAAATCATCTTTATCAACTGAATTTATGCAATTCGTAAATTCAATCAATTAAATCACTAATTGTACTCCTTTTCTTTATTTCAGGTAAGAAAAAATTTGTACTTGTTCGCACGGGAATTACTTTACGTTCTCAATAAAATTTTCACGGAAAAAAAACTGTACTCAAATACATCAAAGAAACTGCAAAAAAAACTCGACGTTAAGCACTGCGCGCCTGTAGCTATTCACTCACCGCTTGTTCAAAATCGACTGCCCCGACTCACTCAGCTTGCCAGCATCGAAGCCGCTTTGCCTCCAGCCACCGGCAAACGAACATTTTTCGTTTTCTAACACGAATTCTCGCCACAGCTGGTGTACATTCGAGCCGAAATTTTCTAGGAATTTTCGGGCGGACCTGCTGTAATGCATAGCGTGATGGTATCGAGTGATGCTTTACAACTAGGCGAATTACCGTTTCCGTCGTCTCGATGTGGGTGTTATATACCTTATACCTTTCCAAACTGCTTTCGCTTCAATAATACTCCCTTCGTTTATAATGTTGACCTTTATTTTATGTTCCTTTACACTACACAAACTTGCTTTTTTAATTCTAGATTTCAACTGATAAAACCTTTTTCAAGATCCCTTTTTTTTCTATTTCACAAATTAAACTTTTTTTTATCTTCAACTTAATTTGGTGTCACAAATAAAACCGTTTTCGAATTTCAATGTACTTTGATGTTATCTCAACCGAAACCGCAGCGACCAAGTTCAAAACAAAACCGACCCGTTTACTTCTAGAAACTCGACCGTCAAAATGCCGTTTATCCAAATTTTTTCTCTAGTTCCACTCGATTTCATTTTATAAATTCAATTGCCAAATTTTTTCGAATTCCCCTCGATTTCGTTTTATAAATTTAATTCCCAACCGCCGTTTTTTAAGTCCCAAATCCAACTCGGCTCTTGATCACTTTTGTCGCGATCAAGAGCCTTCGTTCAGGGTAAAAAATGCATAGTTGCATTTTCACCCTGAGAAAATTTTCATTTATTCTGGGCTTGATTAAACAAGTCCAGAATATTTTTCGTTGGACGGAGGCTTGAAATTTGATGCTTTTATAAACATCAGCCACCGTCACGATGCCGCGCGCGTATACATACAATGTACTTTCGCGACGCGCTCTTCTTGTCGCGAAAGCTTTTTTGTGATATGTATGTACGTTCGTACATACATATTGAAATTTTCACGACAAATCGTACTGAAGGTACGATTTGTCTTTTGCTTTATTTTTTTTTTTTAAAGTAAATATTTCTACTGGCAAATTTTGCTGAAGGCAAAATTTGCCATGGGAATAGTTTTATTTTAATTTATGGAATGTGAAGAAAATTGCTGACGCAATTTTCTTCACTGATTAAATAGATAAGCTAACCATGTTTTAGGCATGGTTAGCTTATGTGAAAATTTATAATTTGGAATATTTTATTGAATTGAATTTGAAGAACTTATTCAATTTTTTTAATATTTTTCAAATTTTAGGGTTTTCTATGTGAGTTTTAGGAACTGATTTGCTCTCTTCAAATGTTTTTGAAGGTAAGCTAATCATGTTCAACATGTATGTATACTTGTAAAATCATCCCCTTTCTATACTTTTTCAGGGTATAATTTACGTACATAACAATCCTTCCCCGTGAGAAAAAGAGAATTATTCTTTGAAGAGGAATAATTCTCAGGGGAAGTTGTTGTGGGTGTTATTTTGGCGTCTTATCTGAGGTATCCGATTACTGCATATTTCATAGTTTGATTCTGTATTGGAAATGTGCTGAATGGATATTTTGTTGTAGTTGGATTCTTTCAAGATTGTCGTGATTTTGCTTCAAATGGATCATTGGCGTCTGATATTCAGAAGTGTCGGCCTCGTACTATTTTACCCGCGAAATTACAGTTAAAAAAAAATTTCTTTTTTTTTTTTAAATGTTGTTCACTGCTACTATTGGTAATACACCATACATGTGTCCACCGGGTCTCACTAGCGTGGCTAATCTTATATACGTGGTCCATGTGATGCCCAACTGGCGCGGACCCGTTCGACTAGTCCTGCATAGAACCGGCCGGCCGCCCTTCACTATGTTGGGGGTGGACGCCGTTGCTGGAAAGATGTATTTGGTGGACCTGCCATTGTACCCTCACCAGGGTCAAGCCTGGGTTGGCGTTGGTAAGTTTTGTGTACGCGTTTTCAGTAGCCTATTTATTTTAACTTTGTGTTTTGTTCTTAGGTGCCACATTTCATATTACTGGGCGGCACGGACTGTGCGCGTGTTGTTACCCGGTCTTCAATGACCCGCTGACGGCCATTATACGCCGGGTCATGGCCACCCCCCCCCCCCCCCCCAGGATCAACTGGGCCAGCCAAGGATGAGTAGGCTTGGCACCTTTTCCATTGTATTTTTCTTCTACTCTTTCTTTTATACAAGAAAAATTAATAAAATAAAATAAATAAAAAAATGGTTCATCCCTACTTCAGGTGTTATTATTTCTTTCCATTTTCCTCTCTTGTATTTTTTTTTTCTTGTTGTTTTGTTAGTGATGTGGTCGGGGAGCTTGTTTTTAATTGGTTATTCGGGGTGGCGACAACAGGCAAAGAACGAGTCGAAAGATTCTGGAATGGCTTTACTCGCTGACGTTTGATTCCGGACTGTTTATATTTATAGCCTACCACGTTGAAGATGAATTATGACTTTCATTTGGTCAATTCCTGTTATAATGAATTGTTGTTGCAAACTATTTTATGTACCTTTTCTCTTAGGCTTTAGTTCACTTTGCATGATCCAATGTTCTCGCGTTTCGGAAATTTTCGAAGGGATATTTTTGATTCTAAAAAAAATTTTCTTTTCTTTTTTTTTTGTTCTAATTTGTTTTTCGACTTGGGTTTTTTGTTTCTTTAACTATTAGTTTAGAGTAATTTAAGTATATTCCCCTCTTTATTTGCTTTATTGGGGTGTTAGTATTGAACTAGGTCGGCTCGGCTAGGCTTTACATTTTGTTTTTGTTTTGAAAAGTTCTTGCCTTGATTTTTGTTATAGCATGCTCTTCAAATAATGTAATTATTTATTTAATTAATTTAATTAATTATAATTTAATTATGTAGCTTTTTTTTTTTTTTTTTTTTTACTTTTGAGAAATGTTAATGTTTATTTTTAATATTTTCTTTTCCTAACCTATTTAAGACTTATTTGTTTTTCTGATGGTAGCCTGGTAGGATATAATCTAATTATTTATTGTTTTTGTTTTGAAAGGTTTTGCCTTTACCCTTTTTATAGCATGTTCTTCTAATAATGTAATTATTTATTTAATTAATTTAATTAATTATAATTTAATTATGCAGTTACTCTTTACTTCTACCTTTGGGAAATGTTAATACTAATTTTTAGTACCTTTGAGCATATTTGCTACGTACCTTACTCTATTTTTATAAATCTCCAATTCTAATGTTACTTTATTTTTATATATTTTATATTTTTTTTTTTTGTATATTTCTGTAGTACATAACCTATTTCGGCCTTACTGCCTGTCCTGCATGTTCTTTATACATTGTTTTGTTTTTTTGTTTATTTAACCATTTTTAGTTTGGTTTGCTTAATCTTTATTTTCTTTATTTCTATTACAGTTCATTTTGTTCTTGGTTAGTTTTAATACAATTTTGTGTTTTTTTTTTTTGTGTTAAATCGTTACATATACATAGGTTGTTATATACATGCATAGATTTTCTTTGAATGCTTTACCAGGTCTACCTTTCCTATAAATTCTACTTTGATTAAGTGGCTCATGTTGACAGTATCAGTGTTCCATTTTCTTTTTTTTTCTTTTTTTTTTTTTTAACGATTTGGACTGATTTTGATTTGGAGAGGCTTCTGGCTCGCCTTAAACTGGGTTGGGGAGCAGGAGTTCGCTCTTCTAAAGGAATTCCCTCTGATGAAATTTCGGGGTTACCCTGTGGTTGATTTCTCTGTTGTCTCATCTTGATGACAACAGGGTTAAGATATTTTACTGCCACAGCGATCATTATGGCCAGAACTAGTAGGCTCGTAAATGATAGAGAAGTTGTGGACAGGATATGGGAGTTTTTACTTGATATCTTTTCTTGGTATTTTATAATTTTGTTTTGGATTTCTTCCAGCGAATGGGTGTCGGTATAAATTGATTTATGGATATTGTCTCCCGTTAAGATTTCGATTTTCCCCAGACTGTGGTTTTGAGTTCCTTGTAAAATTTCAGTCAGGTTTACGTTGAGTAGAGAGTGGTTGAGCTCAGGAAACTGATTCGGCTGGATAATTTTTAGTGGAAATTTACTCTGACCTTCGTATTTAAGCACTTTGTCACCTATTTGAACTTGACATGTTTGCGTTATCTCTAATATCCCTTGTCCTTCCAGTTTCGAGATCAAAAAGTGATCTGGACATGTGATGTGTAGCACCGTGGAGGTGATAAAAGAAAATAGCCACGTATTGGGCTTACTTAATTTGATCAGCATGTCTTTTTGTGGGATTTGTACTCTGGTCTTGCATTTGGGCACTTCACTTAGAGGGTTGTATAGCAATTTAATGGCACATTCGTTGGACGTTGCCGCTTTGATTATAGGCGTGTTCAGCCGGCCTACATACGTGTTTTCTTCCAAATTACTTGTTATTTTTTTGAAATTTTTCATGTCAACGCCTCTTAATAAGAGAAATTCCTGAGTTTTTTCGCTATTGGCTATGTATGAATAACCAGGGTCTGGAATTAATGAGTAATTTGCTGACTTGGATACAGGATAGCATTGAATCTGTTGTAGCCTCATTTTTGGCAGATTAAAAATTGGGAGAGTAATTCTCACCACCAATTTATTCTGCATAAGGAGCGACTGAGCTCCTGCTGTCTGATATAGGACAGATAGACAATTTTGGTCATTTGGGCAATTCGAGGCCGTCTTGCGGTATATCTCCAACAGATTTTTGGGAGACATTAGGAGTGGATGAATATGATTGGTTTTACTAGCCATTATTATATCCAGGAGGGCTTGTTGTCGATATTCAACTTCGATGATTTGGAGCAATAAGCTTGATATAATCTCTTGTCTCAATTGCCTCCTAGTTAAATCATCGGCCACATGGTGGAGATCGTTTATCTGGTGTGCTATTTTTTGTTGTCTGTCTATTAACATTGCCAGCGGTTTTTGAATCTTTTCCAACGTAGTTTTTACCACACTGATTTGTTGTTTCTCTAGCTCGGCTAGGGCTTGTGTATTCGATTCAAGTTCTTCTAACCTGCTGTAAATTTCTTTTTCGTTGTTGCTGTCCATAGTTCCAAACAAATAGTGCATGGCATTGCCTATTCCATCAAATAGTGATCTGGCCTTGCGTTTTCCTGGTACTAGTTCCCTAATAGTTTCCGTGCGCTTTCGTACGCTGTCTATAATAGCGTGTATGTGTAGTTGCTGCACGTTACAGAGATCTTCTGGGTTTGTTATATTTATGCAGAGTTTATGCACTAAGTGCTCTGCATATTCTGCTAGCTTTATCTGTGCATCAGATTTCCTAGGTCCTTGAAAAATATACCCGAGCCATTTAGCTGGGTTATTACATAAGGTTTGTCAGCGGTTGCTCCAGTTGTGTACTGGATGAAGAGGACAACTATGATGAATTTTAGCGCCATTTCTGTGGACAATTCAGGAGAAGAAAACAATCCTTTAAGCATACTTGTACGTACATTGTGCCGATTTAAACTGGACAGTGGAGTGACTCCAGCGCAAATGTTCATGGGGAGGTATTGAAATGAGGTTTAATCGACACTATAGTGGGAATTTCAAGTCAACCTGGTTCATTTTTGTTTGATATATTTTTATTCGAAATATGGTTTCAAACGGTTATTATGTACCGTTACCGTTCGCTTACCAATTTTGATTGTGGTATTCACATCACTTGGTATTGCGATTACCTGATAAGGTCCTACCCAGATTTGGGAAAGCTTATGTTTTCTGCTTTCATTCTTGATGAGGACCTTGTCTCCTACATGGAAAGTTAGGGGCCGTACTGTCTTATCGTAGTACCCCTTTGAGCGCTGTTTACTTGCCAATAAGTTCTTTCTTGCCGTGGCATATGATTTTTGGAGCTTATACTTCAGTATATGATAGTAGCTCTCATGATTGTAAACGGGTTCGGGATCCCGTTTTAAATTTGATGGGACATCCGCTGTGAAGCCGTATAGGCAGTCCATTGGAGTAAGTTTAGTACCCTCGTGTACACTATTGTTATACACGAATGCAGCGGTTCGTAGGTATTGGTCCCATGTTTTGGGATTTTCATCTACGATTATTCGCAGGTATTCAATCAGTGGCCTGTGGGCACGCTCTAGTGCTCCGTTAGACTGTGGGTGGTATGCCGAAGTCTGTAACTTCTTTACCTTTAGAAGCTTACATACTCTTTTGAATAATTCACTCAGGAAATTTGTTCCCTGATCGGTGAGTATTCTTTTGGGTATGCGATAGCGCGTAACGATTTCATCAAAGAAAACTTGCGCTACTGTGACTGCTTCTGCATTAGGTATTGCATACCAGTCGACAAATTTTGTTAAATTATCTTGGAAGGTCAAGATATATTTGTTACCTGATGTGGTCTCTTCTAATGGACCTACAATATCGAGGTAAACTTTGTCGAACGGTTGCTCTGCGATGTCCGTGATAACCATTGGCATTTTATATTGTGGAGATGCTTTCATCGTCTGGCACTTTGGGCATTTTTTAATGTATTTTTTAATATCGCTAAGCATGTGTCTCCACCAATACTTGCGTCTTATGCGTTTGTAAGTTTTTATGACACCTTGATGGCCACCAAATGGAGAATCGTGATAATCATTTAAGATTGTTCGGATTTCCGTAGCGCTCGTGATAACTTCGGGTGTCTTGCCAGTACTTACTTTTTGCTCAGGCGATGCTGGGTTTAGTGTTTCCGCCTCAGTGTGTTGAATTTCGTTTTGGTCCGCTTTCGTGTGCTCTTCTGTCTCCACACTGGAGCTATTTAATGTCTCTTGAGCCTTTTGCTTCTGAGCTCGAGTCACGACGAAACAATGAGCGGATTTCTTCTTTCTCTTGTTATTTGTGGAATTGTTTTCCTCCACATCTGAGTCCATCGTGTGGTGGACTAGGGCTTCTACCGTTAAGGTATTACCTAAACTGTCTTCTTTTAATGCTTGAGGGATGCGACTTAGTGCATCGGCATTAGTGTTGTACTTCCCTGGTTTATATTCGATGTTGTAATCGAATTCAGATAATTTGTGGTGAAATCTCACCAAACGGGAAGTAGGGTCTTTCACATTGAAGACACCTTTGAGAGGTTTATGGTCAGTATAGACCGTGAATTTCCGGCCTTGAAGATAGCACCTGAAATTCTTGGTAGCCCAGACAATAGCCAATAACTCTTTCTCTATAGTAGAGTAATTTCTTTCGGCTTTGTTTAATGTGCGGCTTGCATAGGCAATGGGCTGGTCCTTTCCGACTTCTCCTTGAGAAAGAACAGCTCCTAGAGCCTCGTTACTTGCGTCTGTAGTGAGATTAAAAGATTTCGAAAAATCTGGGTAAATTAAAAGTGGTGGAGAAATTAAAGCATTTTTTATGCTTTGGAATGCTTCTTGGCATTTCTCTGTCCAAGTGAATTTTACATCCTTTCGGAGTAAATTTGTGATTGGACGTACAATTTTGGAGAAGTCTGGAATGAATTTCCTGTAGTAATTGGCAAGTCCTAAAAATGACTGGACTTGCCTTACTGTTCTTGGAACAGGAAATGTTTGGACGCAGGCCGTCTTACTTGGGTCTGGTAGGGCTCCTTCGCTAGAACATTTATGTCCTAGGTAAACAACTTCTCTTCGTAGAAACTGGCACTTTTCTGGCTGCAGTTTTAAGTTGTTTTCTCTCAACTTATTGAAGACTTTCCTCAACTTTTCGTTGTGGTCGTTTAAATTTTTACCATAGATGACAATGTCATCTAGGTAGACAAAACATTCGAGGCCTTGTAGGCCTGTTAGGACGAAATTCATTAGGCGTTGAAATGTGGCGGGGGCTCCTTTGAGCCCGAATGGCATACGCTTGAACTCGTAGTGCCCATAACTTGTGCTGAAAGCAGTTTTATGTCGATCTTTTTTGTCGACAAGGACTTGGTGATAGCCGTTGGCCAAATCGAATGTGGTGAAATACCTTGCGTGACCTAGTTGGTCGAGAATATCCTCGATTCGGGGTAGCGGGAATGCATCTCCAATTAACTTTTCGTTTAATTTACGAAAATCGACAACGACGCGCCACCTTTTTTCACCGTCAGGTCCCGCTTTCTTGGGGACAACTAGTAGAGGTGAATTCCAAGGGCTCTTACTAGACTGGACTATCCCGCTGTCTAGCATTTCTTTTAGCTGCTCGTTGATGACTTTCCGCTGTGTTTCAGGTAAGCGGTACATTTTTTGATTGATTGGTGCTTGATCTTGCACCAATGGAATATTATGCGTTATCGCATTTGTATAGGTGAGTTTGTCACCTTTGAGGAAGAAGATATCGTTATACTCTTCGCAGAGTTCTGATATCGAAATTTTTTCTTCCGCGGTTAAATTAGGGTCTAGGCTGAGTTCTTGCTCTAACCTAGAAATACGCGGATATTGTTTTGGGTCGTCCGGAGTCTCATTATCTGGGTATAGATATGGTTTGACTTACTCTTCCTTTTAGGTTTTTGACCTGTAGATAGATGAGGATTTTGCGATTGCTTTTGAGGCTGTATTTCGTTGCTCTTAATAATTGACAGGGTATTTGCTTCCTGCCTGTGTGGTCTTTGCCTTAGGTTGTGTGGGATACTCATGCGCGTCAATGCTACTGCTTTTTGACCATGTAGAATTTTTTGTGTTGTGTGACGGTGGAGTAATATGCACCTTTAATATAGGCTTTAGCGACTCGCTACCGTTTTTATATGGCCGTTGTTTGTTTAAGAGTGATTTATACCTCGGGATTTTGGACGGAAGAGTTATATGCACCTTTTTGGCAGGCTTTAGACACTCAGTTCCGTCTCTTGTGTTGTTTGATATTGCCTCTAAATTTGGTAGTGGAATGTGTGTTCTTTTGTGGTCTTTTGTGTGTGTTAATGGGACTATGATGTAGTCGTTTATTGGAAATAGCTGTAACCTTAAGCTATGTATGACTACTTGATGACTGTTAGCGTTGAGAATACTGACCAGCACTAATTCTTCTCCAGATGACAGCAAACTGTTTGCCAAGAAGACTCCACCGCTTATCTCTTGTGATAAACAGAGCATTTCTTCTTGAGTTTGTAACGGGACTGGGGCAACAATTTGAGAGCGCGCAGGTATGCAGATTGATTTTTTAAGGGTAACCAATTGCCGCCTAATTTCATCGGTCTCATGTTCGCCCAGACAGCCTTTTTCACATTCCTTGGGCTCTTTTGGAGCTTGACATCCAGCTTTTCTCGTTTGAGAAGCCTCGAAGACACTGCAGGTGGATAGTTCAGCCTGTTTAGACTCTACCTCTTCTGCAAGTGTTCTTACTTCGACTGCTTTTTCAGAATGTGGCTTGTCTGTTACAAACTTTAATGGCAAAGCAAATTCGTCTGGATTAGTTTCCGTGCGAGGAAACCTTAGTGCCTTATTAGGACCCTCAACGTTACAGTTTTTTGCTAGGAAATCATTTCCTAGAAGTCCATCATCGGAAAGGCCAGGCAAGTTCTTTACGACTTGAAACTTGCAGGGAATTTTGTTTTTGAAAACGAAGTTTCCCTGGCAATTTCCCAGCGTCTTTCCGGTACCAAATGGGGTCTGAAGTGTACATGCCTCATTGTGGTTAATTTCTTTGAGATCTTTTAATGACCTTTTCTTTATTATACTAACCTCAGCGCCTGTGTCTACTACTAGTTTAGCTTGGCCGTTCAGGCCTATGTCTAAGGGTAGTTTTACTGTAGCGACACTGGAATCGGGCTGCTGAGGGGACCCTATTTTATTAGACGGGAGATTTATAGTCGAGCCGGGGAGTTTTGGGTCGACTGTACGTCGTTTCCCTGACTCCGGGCCTCCCATTTACGTTTTTGTTGGCAGTTATTTACTGCATGCCCAGAACGACCACAAAATTCACACTTTTTTCTTACGTTATATACTCTGGAATTGTTATTGGAATTCTGCGGCTCTCTAGGGCGTTGATTCGATGGTCCACCATTGTTGTGTGGTCTCTGGAAACTATTATTGTTTTTTCTGCAGTCACGCACGTCATGGTTATACATTTTACAGTTCACACAATAAGGCGTATTTTTCCTTTTGAGGCAATCAGCATATGTGTGGCCTCTTAGATTACAAAAACTACAACTGATTTTATTTAAATAATTATTTTTATTTGGTACATTATAATTTTTATTAGGAGATCTTGGCTCCTGTTTGATGTATGCTGTGCCGGCCTGTGTGAACTGTGGCGTTGGTATGTGACTGCTTGGGTTAATGGGCATATTGTTTTGCCGGGGATCCTGTGGGTAGGATATGATGCCAGGATTATATACGCTTTGATTTACTAGGGTACTACTTTGAGTTAATGGTGCGTTATTTGGTACACTGGTACTGGCAGAATTTGGCAACGTATTCTGCATCATATTTGTTAGGAATTGTCCTGGAGGTTGCAGGAACAGAGCACTTTGCTGGAGACGTTCCATGTCAAGTGCTCTTTGTACGAGGTCATCCACCGTGCCGTCTGTCATGGTCAGAAGGTATTGGCACATATACAGGTTATTGACGCCTGTTTTTAGTGCGTTTTTCGCGAAGTCTTCTAGCTGTGTTTTCACAGCGGGGGCTGCTGTAGCGCCATATTTGGACTCTGCTGCTTCATTACAGAGTGCCAGCATTTGTTTCACTCGTGCCGTGAAGGCTGTGAGGTTTTCCAAAGGATACTGCCTTGTAGTAATTAATTTATTTACCAGTTCCTGATAAGTTTCCCTAGGCAGGTATGTACGATTTAGCCGTTCTTCTACCTCTTTGAAAGTAGTAGGCATATTTGCGGCAAACAGCTGGTAAGCTTCGCCTCGAAGTCTGGTGGGGAAGATTTGCAAAAATGCCGATAGTTCCTCCACCGAAATGCACTGGATTACCTGCCTGCAGCATCCTAGGAAAGTTTGGAGCTCCAGGCTCAGTTTTGGGTGCTGCTCTCCCGAGAATAGGGGAACGAGCTGGGCAGTTAACTTGGCGATTTTCGCGTAATCTGCCATGTTTATATTGGGGATTCTGAAGCTTAAGTTTGATACTTTTGGGGAGCTAGTTTCTTCTATGCTGGTTTCCAAAAGGGAGTCGCCCAGCCAATTCAATAGGATTTTACTCACGGTGGAATCACTGACACTGTCTTCAATGGCACCTTCTCTTAATTCTACACTATTATTGGTAATTTCTGGTTCGAGAGAGTGCGAGAGTTCCCCAAACTGTTTTAAGCTTTCTTTAAATTTTTCCGTACTTTCTTTGAATTGCGCGATTTGCTCAAGACGCCGTTCACGGGTCCTTTTGAGCTGGTTATCGATAGAATCGCACTGTATAACAGAAAGTTCGGAGGAGTCTCTCACTTTCTCCTCTAGATATTTTAAATAATTTTCTAAGTTTAAATTAGAAGGTCTTACTTGTGGGGGACCTGTAAGGATTGTCCCACTCCTTAATGTTACTCCTGGTGCTGTTGAATTTGTTGGGGGTGTTTGATTAGCACCCTCTGTTGCAGATGTTGCTCCCTCGTTGCCTCCTTCGTACCGGGACGGATCTTCCTGTGCGTCGCCCGGTGAGGAAGATTGTTGTGGAGTTGGTGGAATTGGTGAGATTTCCGGTGGCGTCTCCTGGTGGGAGCTTTCCTCGCTCATGGACCACCGTATGTAGAATTTGCATCTAGGGGGGCTTCTGCCGTCTTAATTCCCTTGGTTCAAATTGAGAGGGGGGCTTATTGCCTTCTTCGAGGTCCCTCTCAATTCAGGATCGCTGGTTTTTGTGATTGAAGTTCTTTTGCTGCCGGGGGGGCCCGTGGCCTTCTTAAATTCCCCTGGATAAAAGCTGAAAGGGGGGCGCGTTGCCTACTTCGAAGTCCCTTTCAGCTCCGGATCGCAGATTGTCGGTTGAGGATTCTTCCTTCAAGTTTCGCTTTGAAATTTTCGGCTGTGGACGTCTTATGTTCCTGGGCTGGGATGAAGCCCGCTATTGTCCCACGTTGGCACTTTGTGCTTTGATGAGGGGGTGGCTGCGTGTTTTTCAAACAGAGGCAGTTAAAGCTGTCCGACCCCGAGCGTTGGGAGCCGACTAGATCGAAATACTCCTGAAGCCAGACTCAACTTCAGGCGAAGGGTAGGGTGTCTTGCCCAGTATTCGATTTCGTCCTCAACTCCTTTTGATTCGTTGGATAGAGGGTTTTCGAGCACTTATACTTTTGTTTTTTGTAAAGTAGGCTTCCTCTATCCTACCGGCTGCGCCAATTTTGTTATATACTCTTACCTTTCCAAACTGCTTTCGCTTCAATAATACTCCCTTCGTTTATAATGTTGACCTTTATTTTATGTTCCTTTACACTACACAAACTTGCTTTTTTAATTCTAGATTTCAACTGATAAAACCTTTTTCAAGATTCCTTTTTTTCCTATTTCACAAATTAAACTTTTTTTTATCTTCAACTTAATTTGGTGTCACAAATAAAACCGTTTTCGAATTTCAATGTACTTTGATGTTATCTCAACCGAAACCGCAGCGACCAAGTTCAAAACAAAACCGACCCGTTTACTTCTAGAAACTCGACCGTCAAAATGCCGTTTATCCAAATTTTTTCTCTAGTTCCACTCGATTTCATTTTATAAATTCAATTGCCAAATTTTTTCGAATTCCCCTCGATTTCGTTTTATAAATTTAATTCCCAACCGCCGTTTTTTAAGTCCCAAATCCAACTCGGCTCTTGATCACTTTTGTCGCGATCAAGAGCCTTCGTTCAGGGTAAAAAATGCATAGTTGCATTTTCACCCTGAGAAAATTTTCATTTATTCTGGGCTTGATTAAACAAGTCCAGAATATTTTTCGTTGGACGGAGGCTTGAAATTTGATGCTTTTATAAACATCAGCCACCGTCACGATGCCGCGCGCGTATACATACAATGTACTTTCGCGACGCGCTCTTCTTGTCGCGAAAGCTTTTTTGTGATATGTATGTACGTTCGTACATACATATTGAAATTTTCACGACAAATCGTACTGAAGGTACGATTTGTCTTTTGCTTTATTTTTTTTTTTTAAAGTAAATATTTCTACTGGCAAATTTTGCTGAAGGCAAAATTTGCCATGGGAATCGTTTTATTTTAATTTATGGAATGTGAAGAAAATTGCTGACGCAATTTTCTTCACTGATTAAATAGATAAGCTAACCATGTTTTAGGCATGGTTAGCTTATGTGAAAATTTATAATTTGGAATATTTTATTGAATTGAATTTGAAGAACTTATTCAATTTTTTTAATATTTTTCAAATTTTAGGGTTTTCTATGTGAGTTTTAGGAACTGATTTGCTCTCTTCAAATGTTTTTGAAGGTAAGCTAATCATGTTCAACATGTATGTATACTTGTAAAATCATCCCCTTTCTATACTTTTTCAGGGTATAATTTACGTACATAACATGGGTGACTAGTGGTAAGTTTTGCATGATAAATTGTAAATTGTGGACGTTTTGCACAATTTAGGATTTTTTTTTAGTTTGAAAGAAAAAATATGTCTTTGTTGTTGGGTTATGTACTTCTGTCTCTTTAGGAAATTTGTAATACGGAGAAGTAGCATAGGGCTACTTCTCGAAAAATCTAAATTTGTAACCTTTTTCAGGAATTTTTGTAATATGGAGAAGTAGCATAGGGCTACTTCTCGAAAATGGCTAAATTTTATCTTTACCCTAGGTACCTCTGGGAAATCATGGGGGTTTCTCTACAGAAGTAGAGAAGCCAAACAGAAAACAAGGTAGCGTATACCCGCTACAGGAGTCCACCCCAGTATTTGTAAATGGTAAAGAGGGTTGAACTCGTGGCGCAGGAAGTTGGCCCATTAATTGTGTGGTTGTGGTCGCCGTGTAGCTACAACATACAGTACACTGGTGTATGACGAGTTTGATTGTGCTCTGTGCGTTTATTATCCAGAACTTCCTTCGAACGTCGGCCAGCGTAGCTTGTGCACCCCCATGCAATGTTTTATAGTGTGCATCTCTCCCAACCAACGATGTAAAATGATGATAATGTGGTAGAATTATGGGATGTCTTTGGTTGTAAGGCGGATTAGCCTTATTTAATCTGCGCAAGGCACATAATAATCCATCATTATCAATAAATGGTCTTAATGAGTTTAATTTTGAACTTACAAGCAGCGTCTGTTCTTTAGATAATGCTTTAATCTCATCCCAGAAAACTTCATATTGTACTGTTTTAATACAGTGCAATAAAGTTTGATGCATCTCTTTGGTACTGAGGTTCTCTTGACTGCGTTCTCTCCTAATAAATCTTCTACAGTAGGACAATACTCGAACGAGCCTTGTCAGATTGGAGAATCTAGTGATTGTGTCATTGGGTTGGATAGTAGATACTAAAGCTAATACAGGAACTTCATCATTAGAAGTTGATCTTGTTATGGAGTCATAGCTGGACTTGGGCCACTGCTCTTTGGGTAATGCTAACCATTTCGGTCCTGACCACCACAGTTCGTGATTCTTTAATTGGGATGGTGATATCCCTCTAGACGCGCAGTTTTCAGGATTGTCTGCGGACTTAACATGCGACCACACTGATGCTAGCGCTGCATTCAGAATGCCGGAAATTCTGTTTGATACTAATCTTCCGGGTTTTTTGGGACCTTTATTTATCCATGCTAGCGTTATAGTGGAATCAGTCCATAAATATATGTTTTCATCTTTGACATTGAGAACGGTCTTTGCCCGGATGAGGAGTTTTGCCAATAAGGTTGCAGCGCATAGTTCTAATTTGGGCAAAGAAATTTCTTTTTTAATTGACGCCACTTTAGTCTTTGCGGTAAACATGATCGTGACGAATTCACCCTGTGAGGTGTAAACTCTTGTATATAATACTGCAGCGTATGCTCTTTCCGAGGCATGGCAAAACCCATGGTACTCCAAATCACCGCATTCAGTCTGATACCTAATCCAGCGTGGAATTTTGATTGTGTTAATCTTTGCCAATTCTTCTTTAAATTGTTTCCACTCTTGTGCAAAATTATCAAAATTATCTAACTTTGCTGTCCATATCTCCTGCATTAATATTTTTGCGCGAATGACAACTGGGAAAATCCACCCAGCTGGATCAACAATTTTTGCTATGTCCGATAATACAGATCGCTTGGTTGGTTTGATTTCTGTAACATTGCAGTTTACGTTGAACTGAAAGGAATCATTTGCCGGGAGCCAATACAGTCCAAGTGTTTTAATAGTTTCTCCTTCTTTTAATTGTAAGAGGTTTTTCTCTTTATAATCGTCTGGTATGGCTTCTAGAAGTGATTGCTGATTAGTCGACCACTTTCTCAGCTTAAAACCTCCAGTTGCTAAAAGAGATATTAACTCCTTCTGCAGGTTCTTTGCTTCACAGATTGAAATGGTACCCGTGAGCATGTCGTCGACGTAAAAACCTCTTTACAGCATTTGGATATGTATTAATCCCATCATTTGAAAGTTGCTGTAGCAATCGAATTGCCAGAAATGGGGCGGCCGCAGTACCATATGTGATTGTGGGCATTTGATACTCTTTTATAGGCTCCTTATCGGAGTTCCTCCAGAGTTCTTTTAAATATTTTTGGTCTTGGGAGTGTATTCTAACCTGCCGATACATTTTTTTCTATATCGGCAGTGAATACATATCGGTGCTGCCTCCAGCGCAAAATTATATCTGCTAACTCTTTCTGTAATTTGGGACCTGGGTACATGGCATCATTTAAACTGATACCTGAGGTTGTTTTCGAAGATGCGTCATAAACCACCCGCAATTTTGTGGTTGTACTGTCTTCTTTTATGACAGCTTGGCGAGGTAAATAATATCCTTCTTCTGTACTAGCTTCGACAGGTATCATGTGTTTTAGCTTGATATATTCTGCCATGAATTCTTGATAGTCTTTTCTTAGTTTGGAATTAATTTTAAGTTTTCTTTCATTTTGTAATAACCTAACCAATGCCTTTTTTCTTGAATTCGCATATTCTTTTAAATTAGCTTTAAAGGGAATCTTGACACTATATGTACCATCGTTGTTTCGTTCATGAGTCTCGACGAAGTGGTTTTCGCACCATTTATCTTCTGTCTTGATGTGTTCTGTACTAGGTGCAACTTCTTCTAACTCCCAGAATCTCCTCATGGTTTCATCAAGCTCTAAATCTGATACCATACATGTAACACGCATTTCGTCTTTATTATGAGAAAATACCTGCCCTGATATTATCCACCCAAATTCCGTTTTTTGGCCTAGTAGTCCCTGTTTGTTTTTAATTATTTCCTTACAGAGAATAAAGCTAAATATATCAGCCGCAATTATTATGTCAATGGGTCCTGGTATATTGAAATCTGGGTCAGCAAGAGTCCAAGTGTTTTAATAGTTTCTCCTTCTTTTAATTGTAAGAGGTTTTTCTCTTTATAATCGTCTGGTATAACCAATGCCTTTTTTCTTGAATTCGCATATTCTTTTAAATTAGCTTTAAAGGGAATCTTGACACTATATGTACCATCGTTGTTTCGTTCATGAGTCTCGACGAAGTGGTTTTCGCACCATTTATCTTCTGTCTTGATGTGTTCTGTACTAGGTGCAACTTCTTCTAACTCCCAGAATCTCCTCATGGTTTCATCAAGCTCTAAATCTGATACCATACATGTAACACGCATTTCGTCTTTATTATGAGAAAATACCTGCCCTGATATTATCCACCCAAATTCCGTTTTTTGGCCTAGTAGTCCCTGTTTGTTTTTAATTATTTCCTTACAGCGAATAAAGCTAAATATATCAGCCGCAATTATTATGTCAATGGGTCCTGGTATATTGAAATCTGGGTCAGCAAGAATAATATTAGTGAATTCGCACAGATTTTCACATTTTTCTATTTTTTGGCTTGGCATCAGTTTTGTTAACTAAGGCAGCACAAGTGCTTCAGTTTTCAATGAAAATTTAGATGAAAATCGTGGTGCTTGCTGCGGAAAGACTTTATGTTTTACTTTTCCTGCATTTGCTAGTCCTAAACCGACAACACTTGAGCTTTAGCTTTGAACGTTGGTAGAGCAAGCAGTTCTGATGCGGTTTTAGAAATGAAGGTGGCTTGTGAGCCGGGATCAACCAATGCTCGTAGTAGTGCGAATCGTCCATCTATAGCCCGAACTTTGATAAGTGCTGTGGCTAAAAGAATATCGCGATTGATAGTACTTTGGAAAGACTGAATATTTCCTTCTTGTTTTGTTTTTGGATTTTCATTTTTTGTCTGTATTTCTGTGCTTTGTTGAAAGTGTAATAAGGTATGATTTCTTCGTTTGCATACCGTACACGTATATTTACTGCGACATTTTTCACTTTGTCTGTGACTAAGACAATTAATGCAAAGTTTTTTATTTTTTATAAATTTGCTTCTGGCTTGGATAGATAAGTACAAAAACTTTTGACAGTCATAGATTTTATGGGATTGTTGGCAAAATTCACATTTGTCTTTATTATTTGTAAGAGTTAAGTAGGATTTATAATGTGGTAAACATGTTTTGTTATGTCTTGTAAATGGCATTGACTCTTTCTTTTTAGTTTCTTTAATTAGTTCCAACGACTGGAACCTTGTTTCTAAAAAGTGGAAAAGGCTATCATTAGTGGGTTGATCTCTCGGCTTGTCCAATGTTTGCTCATATAGTTTATGGCTCTCTAAATCAAGTTTCTGAAGCACTATATGTGTTATTATTGGTGCCCAACTATCTGTCTTTATACCTAGATTATTCAAAGCGTGAATGCATTCTCGGGTGGTGTCGTACATCTTTCTGATACTAACTGCAGATTCCTGTTCTAATTTAGGTTGGGCTAAGAGCATATTTTCCTCTTATTTTCAAACCGGTCGTTTAATAACTGCCACGCAGTTTTATAATTGGAATTGGAAATTGTTAAATGCTGGATCAAGCTAATAGCTTCTTTTCGCAAATGTGTCTTTAGGTATTGGATTTTTCAGCGTCACCTAAACGAGCATTGTTATGGATTAACAGAAGGAATATATCGCGAAAAGCTGTCCAACTTTGGTAATCTCCTTCAAAGACTGGAAGAATGAGTCTTGACAACTTAACTTCATCCTCATTTTTTAAAGTGGAGCCCTGTTTTTCTTGAATCATGATCGCAATTTGGTGATAGCGATCCTCATACACTTCGTAGATTTTATTGTTATTGTATTCTTTATAAATTTCGTTGTGATTAGCCACAATTTCAGCATGGTTAAGCATAATCTTATTCCAATAGTTTTGGATGGCACTTACTTTATGCTGATAGTAATAATTAGAACACGGTGAACTTATTTCTTGTTCCACTCCATATGTCTTTTTAACAGTTTCATTGTCTCTATTTGTATTCTAAGTATTTTATTTGCGCAAATGTCAATTTCTTTATCATTTTTATTATACTGTTGTCACTGTCCGTTTCTTTAAGTTGAGTTTAGTTTCTAAGTTGAGTTTAGTTTCTAAAATTTTTTTTGTAGAAACATAGCCAGCTTTAACTTCTTTATAAAATTTTTTGGTAAAGTATTCATGATCTTCGTTACGTGATATTATTTTTTCAATTTCCGAATTTGTTTGATTTAACTCATCCCACAGCTCTTCTAATTTATCTAGCCTAACTTCAATATAAGTAATAGTTGTCCTATCATCTGAATCTTTTTATATTTTTTTATTAACTTAGCAATTGCTTCATAGCAACTCTTTTGTTGCCGAACTAACTGCTCCATATTGCATAAAAGAGAGCACTATGAAGTTTTTTTTTTTTAATTGAACACTAGTACTCGAAGATAGAATAATTTAAAAGATGTAATAAAATCGTTGATATATTTACGTATGAAGAGTAAGTAATTAAGACACAGTTTGTAACTCCCATAAACAAAATTAGGACACCATTTGTAACTCCACAAAACAAAATTATCGAATTAACGAGAAAAAAAAATAATTCAAACTGAACCTACTAAAATCGAAGAGTAAGTAATGAGTAATAATTTGCAGCTCTATTACACAAAATCAGATCACTTTTGTGTTTATCTAAGATCAATTCACTAGTTAGCCTACTCAGCACAACGGTAACATTTATGCAATACAATATGTAACTTTACACAAGACTCACTTTAAAACATTTTTCCATAATCACTTCTAAAACTAATCACTTCTTAAACGCGAATGTATGAAATAGTATATGTATGTAATAATATGTTTTTCTCTATCCATGTAATAATTAAAGAAATTATTTTATATTTTAAAGAACATACCAATTCTGTATAACCGCATATAGGAATGATCTGCCTTCGATTTTCAGGTGACTATTTCAACTATGTGTATACATGCAGTGTCTGGCGTCTGCCGGCTGCTGGTAGTTAGATGGGTATCTCTTCCTAGGCTAGGGCTGGAGTGTGGTTCTGCCGATGATGCTGTGGCTGGAGTAGTTTTAATAATCACTGCTTGCCTAGCATCGGTTGTTTGTTAGTGTTTAGGTGTTAGCAGCGCCTGAATTTGCTGCTTAATATGACGGCTATGTGGGAACTGCTGTGTTGTGACCGCTACTGTAGCAATAGGGCATGGGACCGGCTTTCAAGCTACTCTATTTTGTCGTTTTTATGATGGCAGGTGTTGTTGTTACAATGCAGCTTGATTATTTTAACTGTTGGCAGCATGCAACTGGTTGATAAAAATATTCCTTTGTAGCTCTATGGATGATTTTGATTTTTAAAAACGACTGCGCTTTTTATTACGTTACTGCCTTTTATACCCTAGATGAAATCTATAGGGGTATACTAAGTTTGCCATTCCGCTTGTAACGCACAGAAATAATGATGGTAGAGCAAAATAGATTGGACACCCCCGCGTAAAATTAAAAGTTATTTTGATTTTTGCATGTCCGTCTGTCCGTCCGTCCGTCCGTGCGCACGATAACTCGAGAACGCATTCACTTAGAAAGCTGAAATTTTGTACACAGATGTTAAAAAAAAAAGTAAAATTAAGTTCGAAAATGAGACAAATCGGGCAACTCCTTCGTGGGGTTGCCATACAAAAATTTCGTTTTCCACGATATATTTGGACACTATTGACATTGAAAGCTGAAATTTGGTACACTGTGTTTTCATACTAATAGCAAATAAAATTTCAAAAATGGGCTAAATCGGGCAGCCCCTTCTTGGTGTTGCCATATAAAATTTTTGGTTTTTTACATATACTTTGAAAACGATCAGTCCTAGACATTTTTATTGTACTAAAAACTTCTTCAGAATAAGAAATCCTATAAAATTGGTTATAATCATTTTTTCTGTCCGACGAGCGGTTCTAGAAATATATGCGAGAAACCAATGCAAAAAATCTCAAGTGGGTGACCACACGAAATTTCATACCGGCATTCATCTAGGGTGTCATAAGAATTGGTCTTAGACCAATTATAGCTTTTTCTCTTGTTTATATACAATTATCTTACCTAAATTTATTTAATGAACAATATTTGATCCTATTGGCTAGTGGCTGTGTATATTTTTTGTGCTGAGTATGCAAGATTATACGTCTGTGCATTATTTTACCTGAACGTGTGAGTTTATTTCTGTTACTTGATGCGTCCGATTTTGATGGGAATTGCAACTGTGCATTTTTGGTTGAAAGAATTTGTGCGTTTATTGGTTCAGGAATTTGTACACCGAATGATAATTTATATTTTAAGGGAAAATGAATATTTAGCATGATTAAATGAATAATCGATTAATCACTGGGTTTCAAACCAAATCAACAATAAACCGCTGGAGTTCTCCAAAAAGTTTTACTGCCAACCTAGTCTAAACTTCAATTTGAAAATTTAAACAATATGGAAATCACCCAATATTATTTGTTTCCTAATTAGCGTAATGGTTGAGTAGAGTTACCTATGACCCGAAAGGAAATATTGAAATATGTGAAACCCTATTTTAACGTCTCCCTAATTGCGTATCTACCAAATTAACTAGTTGAATACTGATTTGTAGAAGAAATGGTGCGCAGACAAAAAAAAAGATTAAGATTATAGAATTTACTCTTAGCTTGGTAATATCCCAAAACTTCGAATTTATTCTCAAATCTCAGCATGTACTGAACAACTTATGTTAAGTGAGAAGATTGTTTGGTAATATCCCAAAATATTTCCCCTTTTTTTATGATGAAGAAAAACTGACCTGAAATTATAGAATTTTATTCTTAGCATGGTGATATCCCAAGACTTTGAATTTATTTTAAATTTCAGTATAATAATTTATTATATTGAGGTAAAAGAAAAAACATTTTTGGTAATATCCCAAAAAAAATATTTTCCTTTCAATGCCTTTGCAGTGTGAAAAAATTTATTTGTGGGAATATCCCTACAAATTCTATTGAGGATGGTGAGAGCAAAAACTTCTAGTGGTAAAGTCCAACTAGCTGACCTTTCCTGGTAAAAAACCGAATAACAAGTGATATTCTGCTGGAATTGCCCGCTTTTTATACAGGGTGTCCCAGATGTACCGCATAAGGGCCGGAAAATTCACGGTGTGGGCGGTAGGGGGTATACGATTTTTAGTACTGTTTCCACTTTACATGCTGTAACTCTCTTGATATACACTCTATTAAGGCGAGATTTATCTCAGGTGATAGCAAAGCGTCTAAGCTTTATAATGAATGCCCAACCAGCCCCACTGTCGTCTTCAATCTTAAGTTGTAGTACGTCAAACTCCAAAAATTGGAAAAACATCCTATTTTTTCAAATTTTAACAATTTTCCCGCCAAAATGAATGATAACTATCCAGTTTATTTACAAGATTTAGAAATTCCGGAATGTTACCTTTAATTTGACTATGCGCATGTACCTACCTGAATCCAACCCTTTTTTGAGATATTCCCGTTTCTATGATTCATAATTTGCGTGGAATTGCAGAAAAATAGGCGCTATTTCTATTGCTATTAGCAAAATCAATGTAATTATGCATCATAAAAACGGGAATATCTCAAAAACGGTAGCATTTAGGTAGGTATCAAATGCAAGGTAACATTCGGAGGTCTCGAAATCTTGCAAGAAAGTATTATCCTTATCTTGCCTTTTAGCGGGAAAATCGTTAAAATTGAAAAATAAATTGCAAAATTTTCCAATTGTCTGAATTCGACGTCCTATAACTGCCGACGGAAAGGGGGTAGAGAGGTGGTTGCGCATTTTTTGGAAACCGTAGAGGGTTTACTATCACCTGAGATGCAAGTCACCTTCATAGGGTGTATAACAAGTTACATGGTCTTAGTATAGAAAGCACCCCAAATCAACCCCCCCCCTACCAACTCCACCATGCATTTTCCGGCTCTCCTACCATACAATTTATTTCTCGAAATTGAGTTAGGAATGCGGGGTATAAAGGAAATGCGGTACGTATGGGACATCCTGTATAGTCTATTGTTCTTGTCTTTGCTTTGGTTTACCATGATGCTGTAGATTTTTATAATTTCTAAAGACGGGGGCGCCCCTAATCACATGATGTGCTTTGACATTTGTCGATAAATGATTTGTTATAACTAACAAAAGCAGTGTTTTTGTAGTGTTCTTAATTCAATAAATGTGTAATTACGTGTACTACAAGTTTTCACGTAAATGTGGAGAAAAATACCCTGCACTTGCATATTGCAGAAGAAAAAGATCAGTAATCATGAATTATTTATACTAAAAACTGTTGCGTTTTTGTTTAATATAATTTTTAGCTGAGCATAAAAATATTAAAGGTCTGTTTTTTATCGTTTTATTATTGAAATCTTTGCGTTTCAATAAGACTTTGGTGCATTTGTACAACGCTACTGTATTGAAAAATATAATAAGACCTGGAATACCTTGCAACTTTATGATGAATATTGTTGATGTTAACAACTAGTTGTTAGGAAGAACAATTTATTGCCTTTGATGGAAGTATGGTACAAGATTCCGTCTTGTTATATACTTATGTATACAGGGTGTTTCACAATTGATGGATAATAATGAAGGAGGCGATAGGTCATGTTGAGAAATGAAAAAAATTGTATGGAAGAGGGGGGGGGTGCATTCTCAACCATTTCCGAGATAATCGGGGTTAAAGGACTAAGGGTACGCGAAACATAGGTTTGTACTAAAACAGTTATATCTCTTAAACGACAAACAGTAGAAAGATGGTCGGAGTGCTAATTTATAGAGAACCTCCTGCCCCTTGATTCAATGTGTCAGTGCTTCTTCTACAGTATGTAGTGTAGAAGAAACGGACTGCCAAACTTTCAGCTTATGTACCTCATTTTTTTGTGTTTGAAGCAAAATAACTAAAATAAAATCCTTATAATTTTTTTTCTGTCTTACTCCTGTTAGAAGCTAAGATTGTTTTCTTTAAAACGCACTTTGTTTTCATTTTGTACCTTTTACCGTTTGGGAGTTATGACACAAAAATTCTTCCACTAAATGTAGAAGAAAATCTGGATAAGTATTATAAAATCATAAAATACACGCCTCTCATTTTGAATACAAAGTAGAAAGTATGATGAATCGTCATTTTCTACCTGCTGGCATCTCTTTTGGTTGGAAATCTGCGTAAATTTGTAATTAAGGATGGCTTGCCTGACATCCTTTTAAAGAAAAAAGCAATTTATTACCTGCAACTCATCTTATAACGGAGTTAATTACTTGGACTTTTTGGAAAAAGAACTTCGAGATCTTATGGACGATCTACCTCTATCAATAACTAGAGATATCATTTACCAGCACGATGGAGCACCTGGACACACCGGACGAAATATCCTGCAGTGCATGAACACGAATTACCATAAGTGGATTGGACGGCACGGTCTTTTTCCTTGGCCACCACGGTCTCTTGATTTAATGCCCTTAGACTTTTACCTCTGGGGAACTATGAAGGAGATTGTGTATGCGTCGGAAATATCATCAAGAGACGAACTTATACACAGAGTCCAAGAAACTTCCAACAAAATTAAAAAGGATTTGGCAGCAACTGATCTTAAAAGATCTATTAAGCGTAGAGCTTTACTTTGTATTCAAAATGACGGAGTAATTTTGAAAATATTTTAAATAGTTAATGTTATTAATTATTCCTATCTCGATCATAATAAATCAATATAAAATTGTTGTTTATGGTTTTAATACTATTTCATATTTTCTTGCAAGGTAGACTTTTCATGCATTGGAATAATTTTTGTGTCATAACTCATAAACGGTGAAAGGTACAAAATGAAAACAAAGTGCGTTTTAAAGAAAACATTCTTAGCTTCTAACAGGAGTAAGACAGAAAAAAAATTATAAGGTTTTTATTTTAGTTCTTTTGCTTTAAACACAAAAAAATGAGGTATATAAGCTGAAACTTAAAGTTTGGCAGTCCGTTTCTTCTACACGACATACTGTAGAAGAAGCACTGATACATTGAATCAAAGGGTAGGAGGTTCTCTATAAATTAGCACCCCGACCATCTTTCTACTGTTTGTCGTTTAAGAAATATAACTGTTTTAGTACAAACCTATGTTTCGCGTACCCTTAGTCCTTTAACCCCGATTATCTCGGAAATGGTTGAGAATGCACCCCCCTCTGCCATACAATTTTTTTCATTTCTCAACATGACCAATCGCCTCCTTCATTATTATCCACCACTTGTGAAACACCCTGTATATTATATTTTAAAAAACTATATTTTTTTATATTATATTTCATATATATGTATATATTAGTTAAGAATTAAATATATTTTTACATAATTTTTGGTTGCTAATGGCAACAAATATATTCTTTTGATTTTCAAATCAAATATACTTTAATTAATCTCGGTTGCGGATTGCAACATAACTAATGTACGTTCTATATTCATTTCAGAATTCTCTTGCTGCGAAATCGACGACGCGGGTAGGTATATCATTTTTTATATCAATACTTTCAATTTAAAATGGTACTATTGAAATAATGATATAAAAGTATTTGCTTGGCAAAACCCATTTGAAACTAAGTCGATGGAATAATGTAGTATTACTTACTTATAAATAAATTTATAATTCACAGTCGATGGTACTTCACTAATGTACGTTCTTTTCATTTCAGAAATGAGAGATATATATTTGTAGAAATCCAGCTTACTTTCATTGCACATTGGAAAAAAAGCTTTCTTGTCGCTTCCCTTTACAGTGCCACATGTCTTCTCCCATCGTCCACCAATTAATGGCCTCCCTAGCTTCAAATCCAAAATTCCGGCACCTACATAGCCTACTTTTCTAAATTCCGCCAACGTGGAACCTTTTTATGACAGCTATGTCACGCCCAATTTGAAACATAAATGTCACTGTCGAGCCGGAATTCTTGTGGTCGGCTTGGCATCCGACCGACATTTTTATTGAGATTTTACGAATATAGTATCGGTTATTCATATAATTACTTTTGTTTTTTTAATTATTATTTATGTGTATGGTGGAAAAGAAAATGTATAAAGATGTTTTCATTTTTAACACCTAATCATTGGTAATTTAGCAATAACACAGTTTCAAAGGGAACATAAAAACCGTTTTGGGCTCATTTTATATGGGATGAAACAGATTTTTGTATATGTATGAATGGTTGGATGTATATGAAGATTCTGCATTCAGTTGTAAGATGCAACTTAATGAAAGTATATATGACTGCTGAAGATGAAGAGGTCAACCAATTCCTTCATTTGAACATGTTAAAAATTGATGTTAAAGGTGGAGAAATAACTGTCATAGGTTAGCTACAAGACGGGGATCTAACCGAGGATGGTCAGTTTTTCTTAACTGTTAATGAAAAAAAAATATTTTTGTGTAAAAGAAAAAAAAAATTTTTTGGTTGTAATGAGTTATATCAGCATTTGACATTGATTCTATATACCTAGGGGTTAGTATTTAGGGTTATTTTATCTATTTCTATGCTATGTACAATTGTATATTTGTACTAATTTATTTTATTTATATATTTATCTATCTTATCTGTACGTACCTAAATTGTTCTATTTGCTAAATATTAATGCTATTGTTAGTTTATAATTTTAATTATTTATATTATTTATATGTATGTAATTACAGATTGCTATTTTACGACAATATATCTGTGTGTATATAATAGTAGATTTAATGTAAATTGATCATAGGTGTTTATTCTATTCTCTTTAGCCAATTTTTATGTAAGAATTTTTTTATCTATCTCTATGTCTCCATTAACATATTTTATATTTTTAATTAAGTTCGGTCCTTTATGCAGACTTTAATGTTGTCTTTTATCTTCCTTTTTTAATAATGCATAATCGCCTATTTTTAAATTTTTTGTATTTAATTACTATCATATTTTTCTTTTCGCTTTCTTCTAACTTTATTTGCAGATTTTTGGCTTTTTCGTGCGCATGTTTTATTCTTTTATTCTTCACAGTAATTGTCGTCATTGTATATGGGAGTTTTGTCAGTAATATCTACATCATTTGAAAAACTGGCAAGTTTTCCGAAAAACTAGCTCAAATGGAGAATAACCTGTGTCTGAATGAGGTGTTGTATTATAACAAAATGTATAATACGGGGTCCATTCATCACAATTATAGTTTTGCGTGAATGATAAAAGGTCGTTCAACGTTCTGTGGTTTCTCTCTATTGAACCTAAAGCTTGGTGATGGTATGATGTAGATGTTGTGTGATTTATTTTGAAATACTTGCATATGTTTGAAAAAATTTCATTAACGAATTCCGTTCCCATATCGGTTTTTATTGGCTTGAAGTGACCGTGTCTTAATATGGATTCCTTAATTAGTGCTTTTGTTACACTTATTGCTTCTTTAGTTTCCATTGGAATGGCTTCGATGTATTTCGTTAAGTCACGCTGTATCGTCAATATATATCTGAATTCATTTGATACTTTTAGTGGTCCAACTGTATATATGGATATTACCTCAAAACTTATTGATGGTGTATCTATTATTATCATTTTTTCTTTAGTGTGCTTCAATACTTTATTTTTCATGCATTGTTCACATTTATTTATATATTGTTTAACCATTTTATTTAAGTTTTTCCATATATATCTTTGCTTGATTTTATTTATTGTTCTTCTGATACCTGGGTGTCCGCCATGTGGTGCGTTGTGGAATTCTTCAATTATTTGAGTTTTTGGGAGGTTTGTATATAATTATTTTTAGTGTTGCTTGCCTATTTTTAACTTATTAAATAATTTTTTAAATTCGTCGACGCTTATATAATGAAATACGATGTCATCTTTCGCTAACGATAGTGATTCTATTTTCATTTTTCTCATTTCGAAAATCTGTGTCTCCAAGATCAAACCTACGCCATGATATGGATTATTGCTGAATTCGTCTAATACTCCCTTTTTGTGTATTATCATATGTGGGAAACTGGTTTCTTAATCTTTTATCTTAGCGCTTTATTATTTTTTATCTTGAGCTCGAATTTTTATTTTTTAACCCTTCTTATTTTTTTTTTGGATATACATTCCCATGCATAAAGGTGATCAGTCCTTACGTTATCAGTGGTTTTTTCTTGGGTTTTATTTTTATTGTCATTTGTTTTATCGGTCATTGCCCTTCCCTTGTAGCTACTTTTATATTTGAAGTCGGTATCATTGCTTTCAGGATATCAGCATGTATTTTTATTCATGATAGAGCGTCGGCATTGGTATTCATTTTGCCTTGCTTATAAACGATTTCAAAATTTTAATCGGTTAAGTCTACCCTAATTCTTGTCAAATCAGAAGATGGATTTTTATGTGTGAAGAGACTCACTAAAGGTTTGTGGTCTGTAACCACTATAAATTTTCTACCATATATGTACGGTCGAAAGTAGTTAATTGCCCAATGGATGTCTAAAAGTTCCTTTTCAATAATTGGTTTATTGAGCTCATGCTTATTTAGCGTTCGACTAACATATGAAACTGGTAGATCTAATCCAATTTCACCTTTAGATAATACTGCTCCTAGTGCGAATTGAGAAGCATCTGTCGTTATGATGAATTTTTCATCGAAATACACAATACACTACCCTAGTCGGAGAAATCCCTCGGTGGTTGGCGTCGACTGACGGGTGCACCCTTCGATATGGTTGAAAGCTAGTGTAGTTTTCTCTTGTTTTCTTTATCTGCATTGACCTCTTTTATAATATTTTCCTTTTCACCTCTTTAGGCTGTTTTCGGAAGTTCAGACTTATGATTTATAATACACAACAAAAAAAAACGTATCTGCACTATGATTCCCACTAACCTTTTGACTATATAGAAGGCGGGCGTGAAGTGCTACTGTTGATATAGGTTAGTAAAGTATACCCGGAGTTCGACTTTTCTGCCCCCCTTTCTTTTTTCTCCAACCAATTTTATATGTGAAGGTATCTATACGCAGTTTTATTATCAGGTAATCCACAGACAGGTATTTGTATATTTAAAAAAACTTTTTCATTTACAGGTAATTCACTGTGCTAACGAGGCGCACCAATTTTATATACATATAAATGTATCTATGCGCAGTTATATATATTATGTACTGTAGGCTTTGTTGATGCTTTGGCTTTGGCTTTGTACACTGGGATGTACAATGACCCTTTTGGTTCCAATTATAACAAGCTAAATTCTGTTGTTTAGTTTGCATCAGGTTTTGTTGTTTCATCTGCCTGGGCTTCGACATTTTCTTAAATGCTTGCAACATATCCGGAGGAGTTTTAAAACACATCATCTTAGCCTGAGCCTGCAAATAATTGCTGTCCAGTCCCTCGATCAAGTAATCCACTAGCTCGTCTTCTGGTACTTGCACACTGTTCTCCAAAATTAACTTATCACGGAAATATTCGCTGAAGCTTTCATCCGCACGCCACTTCCGTAGCTCAAAATTTTTTCTAACCTCTAATTTACTCTTCCGGCAGCTCATGACGTCCAGGGCATTTAGTAAATCTTGCACACTCAAATCGTAACGTTGAGGCTTAGACCGAAACCACTCAAGAGCTTTAGCCTTTAATTTTGATGTGACAGCAATCCGCATAGTGATTTCATCGATTGTGTACAATTTCATAATATTCCTCACCTGATTTAGCCATACAGACATTTTCTTGCTCTCTCCTGAAAATTCTGGAACAATATCGCATAAGGCACCAGCAGACTGAAACGCTGAGGAGCTGCTTTCATGACGAAAGGACCCGCTCAATTCCTTTTTTCGTTTTAGAAGTCTATTTTCCCACTCTAGTTCCTTCTCATAAACTCCACCTCTGCTGAAATACTTCTATTGGAATTTATATTTTGAATATTGGATGCTTGAGAAGCCGTGGATTCTAACTGTTGACGTTCTTGCTAATCAACGCGTCTGGGGAGATCACCATTATCCAAATTCGCAGAATCATCCGACAAAGCTGATCCTCCTTCTTTACTCATATTTCCAGGACTAAATAGTATTTCAAACAAATCTGTTTTATTGCCCGTTCTTTTGTGACAATCCTCGTTTTTTCAATTCACCACGCAGAGACCTAGTTGAAAAAAACTGTTCACTTATCGATAAATATCGGTTCATTCCTTTAAAATTCTTCCTTTTTAATAAATTAGCAGTTAAAATACCAAACACTTTTAAGAAACCATTAAATTTGAGTTCATAAATACATAAATTATAAAATCAGAGAAAACATATTTTTCGTCGAATTCAACTTACAAGTCCGCCAAACTGATAAATATGTATATGTTTCCGTTATGAATGACATTTCTAGAAATACATAAACGAATCTGCTACTGCAAGAATAAATTCACCGCTGCGAAGTCAATTCGACGCAATGTGTCTCGAGCAATAAACAAGTCTTCTCTTTCTCGAGTGATAAAATGTTGAATATCGTTTTCGATTCGCATTTGATTTTCTTTGACCGTAGTGGAATATTTTAGGCGAGATAATGAGTGAACCACACTTCCGTTGATTTTGAACCCAGGAGGCTGTTCTTCAGGTTTTTTACTTTTAGTCTTCTCATCATCTGGTATGACCTGAGTATCTTTGGGCCTTACAGTTGATAGTGGTCATCCTGTTAATACATCATGACCAGGTTTCACAAAGCTTTCCAGCATAGGGCTACCGGGTGGCGAAAATTGAATGTCTTCAAAAAGTATTAAATAATCGTCAAAGTCGGACTGCATGTTTAACTGTAATAAAAAATATGAAATAGCTGAGTGTATTTATTTTTGATTGGACATACACTAACAAACAACAAAAAACACATAGACATGATTTGATTATTCAGTTATCAAATCGATTCATGTTATTGTTGTTGCCTTTCTGATTCAATAGGAAGACGACAAACTTTTCCAACTGGACGTTGTAATATGTTATATTTTGTACGTATTGTTACAACTCATACTAGGCCATCTGAGCCTGGATGAATCTTTTCAATAATACCTAATGGCCAAGAAGTGGGTGTGTTACTCTCATCTTTAATAAGGACGACATCTCCAATTTTAAGGTTGGTTTGATACTTGCACCACTTTGGTCGTTGCTGTAAGCGATTCAGATATTCTTTGGACCATTTAGTTCAAAAGTGGTGGGTCATGTGCTGAATGCGCTGCCATCGTTGTGCTAGTGTAATATTGTTGGCGATGATATTTGGTTCAGGAATGGAATTTAAAGGTTTGTGATAAGAAAGTGTCCCGGAGTCAAAACTGCTTAATCGTCTATGTCGTTACGCAATGCACAAAGTGGTCAAGAGTTCAAACAAGCCTCGACTTGTGTCAGCAAGGTCGTGATTTCTTCGAAGATGCACACAGACGTACCTATTACTCTTCACAAGTGATACTTTATAGATTTGACACCAGCCTCCCATAATCCTCCATGATGAGGTGCAGCAGGGGGATTAAAATTCCAGGTTATGCTGAGATTTGTTAGATATTTTATAACCTCTGGGGTGACTTCCCTAATAGCTCGTTTTAGATCTTGGTCTAGCATAGTTTTACCTCCTACAAAATTTGTACCGCAATCGGAATATAGCTCAGAGCAGAGTCCTCGTCTAGATACAAATCGTTCCAGGGCAGCCAGAAAGGCTGAATGCTTCGATATGTATTGCCTTCGTTGTCATACACACGAATATACAAAAGTATCCTTTATAAATCTTGACATTGCGATGAGTTGACATCTTCAGACTAATTGGTCCTGCATAGTCGACACCAATATGAGTAAATGCCTTAGTTATATTGACTCGAGGACTTGGTAGATTGCCCATCAACTGATTTGAAACTACCTGGCGCTGTCTAACACACACTAAACATTTGTGTAGCTGATGTGTGATTATTCGCTTAGCATCCAGGATCCAATATTGATTGCGAGTTGTGTTTAAAACGAGATTCGTGCCGCCATGAAGGGTTTCTTTATGAGTTTTATATATTATTAGCTTGCTAATATGATGATCACGTGGGAGTATGATTGGGTGTTTTCTGTTATAGGAAATGTTAGCATTTTCCAGTCTACCGCCTACGCGAGTGAGTCCATCGTGATCAATAAATGGGTTAAATGTTAGTGGTTTACTTTTCCGTGAAAGCGGTTTATTTGTTTCTAGCTGTTCGTAATCCTTTGAAAACGTTGATATCTGTACAATTTTCAGAATTGTGTTGCTTGCTGTGCTCAATTCCTTGGTGGACAGAAAACCAGTTTCCTTGCCTTTAGTATTACGACAGTTTTGAGCAAAGCGTTGTATGGTAGCGATAATTCGTATTAATTTTGTATAGGAAGAGTATCGTGTTACCAACTCATTCTCTGTTTGAACTAACAGAGTTGTTACAGTTGGTCTTTTCATCTCCAAATCAGTACGTTCTTTTGGAATTGAAGTTCGAGGCCAAGCGTTTTGATCTCTTGTAAGCCATGTTGGGCCATGCCACCATAAACTGCAATCTAATAGTTGACGAGTGGATATTCCCCGAGATGCCACGTCAGCAGGATTTTCTTTAGTTGGGACATAGTGCCAATAATCAGCTGCTAAAGTCTCCTGAATTTCTGCTACTCTGTTCGCTACGTAAGTCTTCCAACGTCCGGGGTGTTCGCGTATCCATTGCAAGGTAATCGTGGAATCTGTCCATGCAAAGACTGGTGTGTATTGTTCTTTTAAGTAACCTGGCCAATAATAACGCGCCATTTAATTCTAAACGAGGTATAATTACTGGTTTAACTGAAGCTACCTTAGTTTTAGATGTCAATAATACTGAAGTGTTAGCACCTTTATCATTTTGGATGCGTAAATATATCACTGCTGCATATGCCTTAATGGAGGCATCACAAAATCCATGAATTTGATGTACTTGATGGTGAGGAGGAATTTTTAACATTTCCAATTCATGCAGATTTCGCTGAAAGGTTAACCATTGCTCAGATATGATGTCAGAAACCTTACTGTCCCAGGAACAGCCAGTGATCCATAATGATTGTATAAGAATTTTTGCTACAATGATAATAGGTGAGACCCATCTTAATGGATCGTACAGCGAGGCAATTTCCGAGAGGATAGTGCGTTTTGTACTGATTTTATGTTTTTGTTCATGATTTGTTTTGAATGTGAAATAGTCCTTTCCAGGGTACCATTTGATTCCTAGGGCCTTTATTCCTTCAATTTCTGTCAAATTTAGTGAGCCCTTTAATTTTCTGTCTTCCATTGGTCAATGGTCAAGTAGCTCTGCACGATTACTTGTCCACTTTCGCAATTTGAATCCACCTTGTTTTCTTTACAAAAATTTCTAAGTTTCGGTGTAATTTTAAATAAATCTGTGTGTTGTTCGTATTGTTGGTGAGTTAAGTGTTGTTAAGTGTTTATTTGTGATTAAATACCTCACACGCAAATTATAATTATAATTTCTTAAAATTTGAGTGTGAGGTTAAGTACTTTGTTGTGATCATGTTTTCTAATTTCTTTCTATTTATATTTATCCATAATTATCTTTTTGTTTTAGGATTTTGTAACGTTGAAGATATGCAGGATGGATTGATACCCCTACTGGAGCACCTTCCAGGATGGGAAGAAGAAGGAAAACCAAACATTAACTGGAGTTCAGATAGTTTATATGTATTTCAACTATATCCTTTGTTAAAGTTTTCTTTTTCCTTTCAGGTTAATTCATTGATGTTGAAGATTTCGTTTGGTGAGTCAACAATGCTCTTGCGAATCATTTAGCAAAATATTGACCTATTAGTCTGGGACACCCTGTATATAGCTATATAATCTAAGGGGATGCACGACTCCATTCACATTTCCAGCCAGATTCCATTTAACCGATAGCCGATTTAGGCTACGTCCGTTGCATAGATCATGATCTAAGGTCATGTTTACAATAGATGTTTTGTTACCCATTTTTTGTATCCTATGTTCCTGCGGTATGTTGCCAATAATGATTTAAATCTAGAGCCGTAATATTAATGTAATCCTTACCCTTCATCCACCCAGCAAGCTTCAAATTTTTTACTTGGTCCTTTTGAAGCCTTGCTGAGAGTAAAATACGAGTAGTCCAATCATTTCATTTATCCTCAATTCCTTGATTGTGTGAGTCTTCAAAGTCCCATTCATGATGCAAACCTGTGTCACGTAGGTCTTTTCCATCGCACTCCAAACTACTCTGGTACATATAAGTATACACGATCATTTTTAATTTTTCCTCAATTAGCCGCTTACAGAAATCATTATCTAAAATTTAACATTGAGTTTATGTTAGAGTAATTTGAATAATTAGACAAAAGAATACAATTTTCAATTTGGTATGTACCTGTTTCCAATAAGTATAAAAGAGCGCTGTCTGCATCAAACTCATGAAGATAACGAAGTACATAATTGCTTATATTTGTTTTAATATAACAGACAACAGACAGACAACTCTAAAATAATTCATTCCAAAAATGTCGAACTTATCTGGGGTTTAAAGGAATCGTTTGGAATTACGCAAAAAAAATAATACGCAGCAACAACATTCCGGAATGAAAGGAACTAAAAATGGAATGCGGTGGAGTAATGCGAATCGATCTAAGTGATAAAAAGAATACACCCTAAATGTAAATAATTTTTTTCTTTTATTTTAGTACCATGATTACAATGTCGATCCGGAGTAGGATTCGATGAGCGAGTGAGTTTTTTTTTTTAATTAAATTCTCAGATTATGTACGATCTGAGAATTTTGTTCATTTATATTCATTGCTAATCTGGTTACCTTGTTTTGTCTTTGCATGTCAAAATAATAGCAATCCATGTAAAAATAACTTCAGTACTCATTTTCTTTTCTTTTTCAGATTAATTCGCTCCACGATAGTTTTGCGCAGTCAGTCGCTTAGCTTTCGTGAAAAGGGCAATGTGTCGTTTTACTCGACTCTGTCATTATAGACTACCTTCCCTGTTTAATAGAATAATTTTTTATGTTCGACTTATTTACGACCTTTAATTCGTATTAACTCATAATCAAGAGCTCTACTCTCTTCCCTAATATTAATCCTAAAATATAACACTCAAGAGACACATCGACCTAATTTATTTAGTTATGCATAAAAACAAAACACTTCACTTCAAGTCATAGCGCTCACCTCAAGCTTTCACCTTTTTCAAGGAATTTTCTACATTATTCTCCCATTCACTGACAAATGACATAATTTGTGAGATATACAAGAATTTTATTCCCAGAATTTAGAGTTATTTTCGCTACGAGCTTCGGGATGGTATCCTTGAGTTATACACACACGTGTACACCTGCAGTTCATAATCCTTTTTCATACTTTCCTAAGTGGTATACATCTGGAGCTTGAGGAAGATATGAAAAATGTTTGCACATATTCAGTGACATATTTTTATTGGTTACAGTAAAATGGTCATTTTGCAAATGAAAGTGAAAATTTTAGTACCTACGGTGATATCAACGTAATAATAATATATCACAGAGTGGGTGAGGCAATATTTATGGTTTCTCTACCTATAGTACCCACCCAAAAGTAAAGTATTATAAACCGTAGTTAAACTGCTGTGATGGCGTAAGTGTTGTTACTTTTCGTTCTATGCAGGTGTTCAGGTGTAGTAAATAGTTATGAGAAGTAATATAATAAATTTGTCTTAAAACATTTTTGCCAGCATAATTAAAATCGTTACGTGCAAGCACTCAATTAATTAAATAATGAATTACATAGGCCGAGTGGAATTGAGAGAACAAATAAGTTCATAATTTGATATTTTGGGGCTATGGGGCAGCACATAGCTATTAGCCTTACCAACAATTAATAGATAATGTTGGGTTCTGTAGAATCAAAATAGGTAATCTATTTGAAGATAAAGCAAAATTATTAGCTGGCTGTCAAAAAATATATTAAAAAAATATATGTCGAATTTCATTGATTCTACTGGCAGACTGCTAGTCTTTTGCACTGAGTGGCATTAAAGAAACACTTTCAGTATAGTTTTTCGTTGCGTGAAAAATTACATGAACACAAATAATTTGACAGTTGTCATTGTCATTTTTTATCTGCATTTTACTAAAATTTTGTTTAGAAAATCTCTTAAAAATAACTGAAACAAATGTTCAAGCCTACAAAAGCTGGCGGAAATATGAATGATAAAGATAGAATTTTGAAAATGACTGCTCATTGCTACAAATAAGGTGACTGACAAAAATGAAAATTCACAATAATAAATTGATTTTTTTATTTATTTAATCTTTTATCCTTGTAAATGTGTGTTACGTATGTTGCTTGTTTCTTTGCGGGAAACTTGGTTTGAGTTTATGAAGTATTTGCTATCAAACTATAGCTAAGTACTGTAACATACTGGTCATACTGGCGGGTGTTACTATTGTTAGAGGTAGAGAATTTATACGTTGGGACTTCAAAATTGTTGTAAACAGATTCCAGGCCACACATACACACACATATGCACACATACACACACATACACGTTCGCGCGTGTATGTGTATGTATGTGTGCATATGTGTGTGTGTGTGGGTGGGTGTGTATGTGTAGTGTGTGGGTGCGTGTGTCGCAGCCCTGGGTGCGACCTCCCCCTCCACCACCCATCTCCCACTACTAGTATTTGGTTATATAGAGTGGTATTACAGTATCGGCGTAAACACTTTTAGCATTTCATGAAGTGACTAAAAATTTCAGACACATAATGTAAAAAGGGGCTAAGTCAAAACCATTACATTATTTGCCTACTCTCCATGAAGTGTCTAGACTTTTCGTGAAATGCTGAGTTACGTCAAATGTCTACGACATATATATATCTAAACCACACAAATCCCACTCGGCTTTCTTTTATATTCGCCTTCTTATGCTACTACGTAAGTGTATATATATATATATTCAACAAAGCCTTATTATAATTTTGAATAATAATTATTAATTAACCATTGAATAAGTACTCACCCCTACATTCCCCCGACCTATAACTAAAATTAAAATTCCCAGGTTACTTACTTCCCTTATTGGTCAAAATTTGAAAATTCCTTACCTACTTTCTCCGTTATTCCTAATTTTCTCTTTTGGCGAAATTAATTGTTAAAACTCCTAGTTTGTCTTTCGGGGTTTCACTTCTGCTAATTATAACCCGATTTCCTCGTTTCCTTTGTCCTTCCACGCACTAGGTTTTTCTGCGTTTATTTCCTTTTGCAGGTTTTGGGGAGTCTCAATTTGGTTTCACTTTATTCTTTTCTCGGAATCCTTCTTGAGCTTATACTAAATCACAAATTATAACCTGGCTGTGGGAATTTTATCCCTTTCCTAGCTAACAAGGTTCCTCAATTATTCACGCTCGATCAACAATTTAATTTTAACCACGTACTCGAGTGGGCAACCTGTTGCTCAGAGGGTTGGTCGATCAAAAAGAACTGTTCTAGAATTATCTCGGCATCCCGTTGACTTTGTTATCTATCACGCCACGAAAACGAGGCCTTTGTTGTCAAGTTCCTGACATGAGCCATTTGGTCGGCTCCCTACCGGCCGGTAGGTGGCTCTCTTTACTCCGACCAATCTAAGTTCTACACGCAACCCTGTCACTTATCGTTTCACAGGGTGGCTGAATTCCCAATTCGTTGGGAAGAAATTACTTGCTGGTTTATATAAAAAATTCTTTTTTTCCCATGCTTAGCATTTCCGGGTCGCTCGTTACAGTACTCTCATACAAGCACCTTATTTGTTGATCTGACTGTTGCTATACCCTACTAGCTCTTCTTCGTAACGGTACTATTGTTGTAGGTACGTTGATTGATCGGAGTAGCTAATGTGTAGCTTTGCTCCTAAGTTTGGTGTAAGGGAGTAGCTAATGTAGCTTTGCTCCTATGTTTAGAGTAGTACATAAATATCAATTTCTCTAAATGCTTGCAGCTGGCCATTACTACTTCACGTCATTCATCGCGAACCATCAATTTGGTCACCTACATACATATATTTAGATTTACCTCTGGCGCGAGGTCGTCATATTAAAATGTGAGGTTTCTTGGGCGCAGGGCTATTACCTCACTTTCTTTTTCCATTTGCGGAAATAATTGCTGTAAGTCAGTAATGATATGTATGTACGCACCATTCTTTAGTAATAAGGTACGGTAGGTATGTACGTGCATGCAATGATTTATTTCTCTTGCTACGCAATGTTGGTATGTACATATGTATGTACATATTTTCTTTTGGCAAGAATTGTAGGGTCATATGCAATGCATGTACATATTTTCTTTTGGTAAGAATTAATGTAGGTATGATATACAGTTTAAGTCGTATTTTCTTTTGGTATGTGGTGTACGTAACGTCCTCTTTTTAAAAAAATGTGTTATTGTTAGACGAGGAACAACGCATTAGATCATTGGATATGGCTTTGATAGCTTACTAAAAAAAAATAACAAGATGTTACATATACATGTGTATATACACAATGCCGAGAGCTGAGACGATTACTTAGTTAGGTTGATGAAGCTAACTTATCTATGCGTACAATATCGTGAATTATTTCTAGCCTATTTATATAAAAAAAATTTTTTGTTTGAGATTAATTAGCTACAGTAAAAAGAATTTTTTTCTCTTATGCGGGTATGAATAAGTTTCTTTTATGTTTTTTTCTTTTTTTTGCAATATCTGCTATATCAATTTACAATTTAACCTTTTATGGGTTTACAATACCATATATGTATACAATATATGCAATTTTAATTCTTTATGCTTTTATATTAATATATGTGTGTGTACATATGTTTTCATTACCATTTTTTGTTTTTATGCATTTACAATAAGATATGTGTGTATACATATGTTTTCCTTATAATTTCAATTTTTTAATGCATTTATTGTAATATAAGTGTGTGTACATACGTTATCCTTATAATTTTAATTTTCTAATGCATTTATTATAATGTAAGTGTGTATACATATGTTTTCCTTATAATTTTAATTTTTTATTGCATTTACAATAAGATATGTGTGTATACATATGTTTTCTTTATAATTTTAATTTTTTAATGCATTTATTGTAATATAAGTGTGTGTACATATGTTTTCCTTATAATTTTAATTTTTTAATGCATTTATTGTAACATCACTGTGTGTACATATGTTTTCCTTATAATTTTAATTTTTTGATGCATTTATTGTAATATATGTGTGTGTACATATCTTTTCATCACAATTTTAATTTTTTAAGCATTTACAATATGATATGTGTGTATACATATGTTTTCCTGATAATTTTAATTTTTTATTGCATCTACAATAAGATATGTGTGTATACAAATGTTTTCCTTATAATTTTAATTTTTTATTGCATTTTAATGTATACATATGTTTTCCTTCTAATTTAAATTTTTTAATGCATTTATTCTAATATAAGTGTGTGTACATATGTTTTCCTTATAATTTTAATTTTTGATGCATTTATTGTAATATATGTGTGTGTTCATATGTTTTGCTTATAATTTTAATTTTTCGATGCATTTATTGTAATATATGTGTGTATACATATGTTTTCATTACAATTTTAATTTGTTATGCAGTTACAATAAGATATGTGTGTATACATATGTTTTCCTTACAATTTTAATTTTTTAATGCATTTATTGTAATATATGTGTGTGTATATATGTTTTCATTACCATTTTCATTTTTTATGCACTTACAATAAGATATGTGTGTATACATATGTTTTCCTTATAATTTTAATTTTTTATTGCATTTACAATAAGATATGTGTGTATACATATGTTTTCTTTATAATTTTAATTTTTTAATGCATTATTGTAATATAAGTGTGTGTACATATGTTTTCCTTATAATTTTAATTTTTTAACGCATTTATTGTAACATCAGAGTATGTACATATGTTTTCCTTATAATTTTAATTTTTTGATGCATTTATTGTAATATATGTGTGTGTACATATCTTTTCATCACAATTTTAATTTTTTAAGCATTTACAATATGATATGTGTGTATACATATGTTTTCCTTCTAATTTTAATTTTTTATTGCACTTACAATAAGATATGTGTGTATACAAATGTTTTCCTTATAATTTTAATTTTTTATTGCATTTACAATAAGATATGTGTGTATACATATGTTTTCCTTATAATTTCAATTTTGTAATGCATTTATTGTAATATGAGTGTGTGTTCATATGTTTCCCTTATAATTTTAATTTTTTGATGCATTTATTGTAATATATGTGTGTGTACATATGTTTTCATTACTATTTTAATTTTTTATGCATTTACAATAAGATATGTGTGTATACATATGTTTTCCTTATAATTTTAATTTTTTAATGTATTTATTGTAATATAAGTGTGCGTACATATGTTTTCCTTATAATTTTAATTTTTTAATGCATTTATTGTAATATAAATGTGTGTTCAAATGTTTTCCTTATAATTTTAATTTTTTGATGCATTTATTGTAATAAATGTGTGTGTACATATGTTTTCATTATCATTTTAATTTTTTATGCATTTACAATAAGATATGTGTGTATACATATGTTTTCCTTATAATTTTAATTTTCTAATGCATTTATTGTAATATAAGTGTGTGTACATATCTTTTCCTTATAATTTTAATTTTTTATTGCATATAGAATAAGATATGTGTGTATACATATGTTTTCCTTATAATTTTAATTTTTTAATGCATTTACAATAAGATATATGTGTATACATATGTTTTTCTTATAATTTTAATTTTTTATTGCATTTATTGTAATATATGTGTGTGTACATATGTTTTGCTTTTAATTTTAATTTTTTGATGCATTTATTGTAATATATGTGTGGACATATGTTTTCATCACCATTTTAATTTTTTATGCATTTACAATACGATATGTGTGTATACATATGTTTTCCTTATAATTTTAATTTTTTAATGTATTTATTGTAATATAAGTGTGCGTACATATGCTTTCCTTATAATTTTAATTTTTTATGCATTTATTGTAATATATATGTGTGTACATATGTTTTCATTATTATTTTAATTTTTTATGCATTTACAATAAGATATGTGTGTATACATATGTTTTCCTTATAATTTTAATTTTTTAATGTATTTATTGTAATATAAGTGTGCGTACATATGTTTTCCTTATAATTTTAATTTTTTAATGCATTTATTGTAATATAAATGTGTGTTCAAATGTTTTCCTTATAATTTTAATTTTTTGATGCATTTATTGTAATCAATGTGTGTGTACATATGTTTTCATTACCATTTTAATTTTTTATTGCATTTACAATAAGATATGTGTGTATACATATGTTTTCCTTATAGTTTTAATTTTTTAATGCATTTATTGTAATATAAGTGTGTGTACATATCTTTTCCTCATAATTTTAATTTTTTGATGCATTTATTGTAATATATGTGTGGACATATGTTTTCATCACCATTTTAATTTTTTATGCATTTACAATACGATATGTGTGTATACATATGTTTTCCTTATAATTTTAATTTTTTAATGTATTTATTGTAATATAAGTGTGCGTACATATGCTTTCCTTATAACTTTAATTTTTTATGCATTTATTGTAATATATATGTGTGTACATATGTTTTCATTATTAATTTAATTTTTTATGCATTTACAATAAGATATGTGTGTATACATATGTTTTCCTTATAATTTTAATTTTTTAATGTATTTATTGTAATATAAGTGTGCGTACATATGTTTTCCTTATAATTTTAATTTTCTAATGCATTTATTGTAATATAAGTGTGTGTACATATCTTTTCCTTATAATTTTAATTTTTTGATGCATTTATTGTAATATATGTGTGGACATATGTTTTCATCACCATTTTAATTTTTTATGCATTTACAATACGATATGTGTGTATACATATGTTTTCCTTATAATTTCAATTTTTTATTGCATTTAGAATAAGATATGTGTGTATACATATGTTTTCCTTATAATTTTAATTTTTTAATGCATTTACAATAAGATATGTGTGTATACATATGTTTTTCTTATAATTTTAATTTTTTATTGCATTTATTGTAATATAAGTGTGTGTACATATGTTTTGCTTTTAATTTTAATTTTTTGATGCATTTATTGTAATATATGTGTGGACATATGTTTTCATCACCATTTTAATTTTTTATGCATTTACAATACGATATGTGTGTATACATATGTTTTCCTTATAATTTTAATTTTTTAATGTATTTATTGTAATATAAGTGTGCGTACATATGCTTTCCTTATAATTTTAATTTTTTATGCATTTATTGTAATATATATGTGTGTACATATGTTTTCATTATTATTTTAATTTTTTATGCATTTACCATAAGATATGTGTGTATACATATGTTTTCCTTATAATTTTAATTTTTTAATGTATTTATTGTAATATAAGTGTGCGTACATATGTTTTCCTTATAATTTTAATTTTTTAATGCATTTATTGTAATATAAATGTGTGTTCAAATGTTTTCCTTATAATTTTAATTTTTTGATGCATTTATTGTAATAAATGTGTGTGTACATATGTTTTCATTACCATTTTAATTTTTTATTGCATTTACAATAAGATATGTGTGTATACATATGTTTTCCTTATAGTTTTAATTTTTTAATGCATTTATTGTAATATAAGTGTGTGTACATATCTTTTCATCACAATTTTAATTATTTATGCATTTACAATAAGATATGTGTGTATACATATGTTTTCCTTATAATTTCAATTTTTTAATGCATTTATTGTAATATAAGTGTGTGTACATACGTTATCCTTATAATTTTAATTTTCTAATGCATTTATTATAATGTAAGTGTGTATACATATGTTTTCCTTATAATTTTAATTTTTTATTGCATTTACAATAAGATATGTGTGTATACATATGTTTTCCTTATAATTTCAATTTTTTAATGCATTTATTGTAACATCACTGTGTGTACATATGTTTTCCTTATAATTTTAATTTTTTATTGCATTTAGAATAAGATATGTGTGTATACATATGTTTTCCTTATAATTTTAATTTTTTAATGCATTTACAATAAGATATGTGTGTATACATATGTTTTCCTTATAGTTTTAATTTTTTAATGCATTTATTGTAATATAAGTGTGTGTACATATCTTTTCCTTATAATTTTAATTTTTTGATGCATTTATTGTAATATATGTGTGGACATATGTTTTCATCACCATTTTAATTTTTTATGCATTTACAATACGATATGTGTGTATACATATGTTTTCCTTATAATTTTAATTTTTTAATGTATTTATTGTAATATAAGTGTGCGTACATATGCTTTCCTTATAATTTTAATTTTTTATGCATTTATTGTAATATATATGTGTGTACATATGTTTTCATTATTATTTTAATTTTTTATGCATTTACAATAAGATATGTGTGTATACATATGTTTTCCTTATAATTTTAATTTTTTAATGTATTTATTGTAATATAAGTGTGCGTACATATGTTTTCCTTATAATTTTAATTTTCTAATGCATTTATTGTAATATAAGTGTGTGTACATATCTTTTCCTTATAATTTTAATTTTTTGATGCATTTATTGTAATATATGTGTGGACATATGTTTTCATCACCATTTTAATTTTTTATGCATTTACAATACGATATGTGTGTATACATATGTTTTCCTTATAATTTCAATTTTTTATTGTATTTAGAATAAGATATGTGTGTATACATATGTTTTCCTTATAATTTTAATTTTTTAATGCCTTTACAATAAGATATGTGTGTATACATATGTTTTTCTTATAATTTTAATTTTTTATTGCATTTATTGTAATATAAGTGTGTGTACATATGTTTTCCTTATAATTTTAATTTTTTAATGTATTTATTGTAATATAAGTGTAAACATCTGAATCTATTCACACTTATATTAATTATACTTCCTTGTTATAGCTAACCCGTTGCCGCGCCTCCTGTACCGTCGCAGATCGCACGTTTTATGGCCAGTCTACTCATTCGCGAAGCATAAACCACTTTCCACAAATAATGTCAACTGACTGACTGTTGGTTGCTTTATCACAGCTCAAGAACAAAATAAAATGCGTATTCTTGAGAGGGTTGCCATGATGCCATTTGCACGGTACCACAGCGACGGGCTGCTCAAGGTATTTTGTAAGGACAGTCTTATGTTTTCTTCTTTTTTTTTTGAGAGATTGGGGATTTTAATCATTCTTCTGTTAACATAAGTGTGTGTACATATGGTTTCCGTATAATTTTAATTTTTTGATACATTTATTGTAATATATGTGTGTGTACATATGTTTTCATCACCATTTTAATTTTTTATGCATTTAGAATAAGATATGTGTGTATACATATGTTTTGTGATTTTGAGGGTGTATGAGAAATTTCTAGAATGCCACTACTTTTGTTATCCACTACAACCTACACTATGTCTCAACAAAATTATATTTTCGCTGTAACACAGTGTAATTTAATAGTTCTTTCCATCCAAGATCTTACAGTTTGGAGGGGTGGAATCTTAGTCTTGTTAAGCTGCCAAGTCGATTCAACGCATACTAGAATTACTCATGTTAGTGTAGCTGTCGATATCTGGGTATTTCTTGTCTGTATAATAATTTAATAAGTAACGATAAAAAACAACCTTATTTTTTACTAATGCCATAAAAATTAATATAATTTATTAGTAATGTTTTTTATGAACTTTGATACTTATAATTCCGTAAAACACTTAGCTTCAGTTTGATTATTATTAATTTTTTTCCCATTGAAATTAAATGCTTTTAATGTTTTCCAGTTTTCTTCAGTTTTGTGATGCGTTCTTTGAAGCCTAGTCCATCTTTTATCCTGGTTTATGATGCATTCTTTGGAACCTGCTCCATCTCAATTAGCTGACTGTATTTAATATTGCGGGATCATGGTCATTAGCTAAGAAGACTGAAGCGAAAGATTATCACAAGCTTTTACTAATACTTTTATGTCATCGATGTAATACAAGAACTTTATGAGATACAATAATATTCCAATTATATGTGGCTAGAAATTTTATGGTCATGTAATCAATATAAAAGACGCCTTGATAAAATCGAAGTGACGGAAAACAGCTGTGTGTAAGTATCATTATCGGTAAGAAAACAATTCGCCTCGACTTTTAATAGTTGTCACATTTTCTATTTTATTTAAAAAGAAGAATTATGTAAAATTTACAATTACATGAGATGAGACATATTAAGAACACTATCTGGAAAATTTTAAATGATTTAGTAGTAAATGTTGAAAAAAAATCTTATCGTTGAACTAACTTTAAGTAGAAATATAGTAAACATAAATTTTAAATACTATTTTTCCAAAACATATGAATGAACTGAATGCAAATAGAAGTGAAACTGTAGTGTTGTTCGACAATATAATAAATGCAAACCCATCACTGAACTGTAAAGAGGAAAGAGCGAGCTTAAGCGTTATTGAAAGAAATCAACAAATTTCGAAGGATGCTATTGATTTTACTGAAGAATAAAATTCTGAAATTACAGCCCGGAAAATTAAAACAGTATGTCGGAAGTGTTGGTGAGACTAAGAAATCTAACGAACGTTGTTGTGTATCTAAAAATAATATGGCTGTTTGATAATGCTGAAATGAATAGTAGGTACTCTACAATGGAAACCTGATTGATTCACGGAAATAAATTCGGTTAGACACTAAACCGAGCTGACTCGAAGAGCCAGACTACGTAGATGACAGCTGATTTAGTAGTTTATTCATTCAACTAGATGCAAAGCAAGTGCACGTGAACTTGGTCTTAGAATAAACACACCAAATTTAGAACATTCAATTTTTGCGTAAAATTGAAACTATTTTATCGATATAAATGTGGCTTATCAAGAAAGGTATCTTGAAAGTATTACTAAAAATATAAGTGAGAATGACTCTTATACATTATAAAGGTATTGTGGCCAATATAAAGTAATAATAATAATCACGAGACTTGAAAAAGATGAAAATGCTACCCGCAGAGACAAATAAGAGTGCTCATATGCTTCCATTCACTCGAAGAAGGATGATATAAAATGATAAACTGCGAGCAGAAGTCAAAAGAACAGTACTGAAAAGAATAAGATATGCTCCTAAGGGATATAATACTCTTAAAAAAATATTACAAATAAAGACATAAAAATGTATGAAAAGTATGAAGAAAAAACGCAAAAAAATCAAGTATGATGAAAATTTACTATTCCCAAATGGCGATCACAGCCGGGAAATTTAAAGTCATTTGTTTCGTGTGTGCACTTGTTGCATTAGGAACTCATTGTACTTCCCAAGTGGCGAATAGAACCGCGAATTATGCATCTTAAACAACATACATATAATAGTATACAGATCCTCGGCATTTATTTCGCTTGAATAAAAAAAAACAACAGCAATCAAAAAGGGACCCAGTTGAGTAGATCCCTAACGAGAAGCAACAAAATTACTAAGAATGTTCCAAATGGAACCCTTTTCCGTAGCTGAAAACCTGATTGTAAAAATATTACATAACAAAACGATTTCAGCAATAGGTAAGAAGCAAATCAAGCTTCTTAAATACCGAAATTTTAAACCATGAAAAACTGCTGGTTAATACCTTAGACGATAGCAACTAAAATGGTATTAGTCCTAAAAATCGAATGTCGGAGACATTTAAACCTTTACGAAAGGCTTGAGTTACTGGCGCAAACAAAATAATAGAATCCAGTGCACAGAGTATCTACTTATCTTTATTATTGCTGTAAGAATCATTTCATGAACGACGGAGTCATACAAGTTCGGTCCAGATGTCGAACAATTACCGCTAGGAATCAACCAACACACCGACCAGCAAAAAAAAAAGTATTCGACACAAGCCTCGATTTGTATAACCACTCTTTTACAAGCAGACTTATTCAGCATCCTAGGAAAGTAATACAAAGAGCTACAGTAATCACACTGATATTTATATTATAAAAGGTATATTATGAGTATATTTAAAAACATAACTAATGTTACACTCTAGATTTGTAATTTCAATTTTAATTGTAAAAAATATGCTGTATTATAAATAAAAATTTACAGGAACTTTTTGTTAGTTTAATTAGGTGATTAGGTAATTTTGCCATACAGGCTTGGGTATTTGATTTCCTTTTATATTTCATGTTATAAGTATATGCAGTATAAAAGTAGTAGATAAATTTATTCTTCCCATATTTTCGAGACTTAATTTTCATTTGAAAAATAATTGATATAAATTGTATGATACTAAGTAACATACAGATAAAAAAAAATAAGCAGCAGTCTTGTCTGAGATTTGAGCCTAGAATCTTTCTCCTCCTGAGCGAATAATTTGTATTAAAAAAAAAAAATTGAATAAATTATAGAACTTGTGTTAGTATCAAGAACGAACATTCTTTCTTGCTGCCTTATTAAATAAGATCCAAAACTAAATTAAATTTATGAATAAAAATAGAAGAAATTATTGTTTATTCATTAAGCAACTGCATGTATTAAGAAAATATAATTACTAATTGGATGAAATAAATCATTGGAATGAATTTTTGTAAAATGGCGATAAAAGAATTCAGATAGCGAATGTGAAAATGTTATAAAAGAAAGAAAAAAAATATGAATTTGTTAAACAGTAAAGAAAATAGTACTTAAGAAAAAATAAATAAATAAAGAATTGAATAGTTATGTAGATACTATAAAAATTATTCAATTTAATAAAAAGACTTGGTATCATTAAAAGTATTTGTATTTTTGTTTTCCTATCCTAAAAGAGCAGTTTTCGTCCATAAAATTTTTTTGAATTTCAGCAACCTTAACATCTGATTTTACAACTACATCAAATAATTGTTATATGATGAGAAACATAACAAAAGAAAGAATTCATTGCACTATTACTGTTCAACCAGAGCTGGGCAAGTACCAAAGAAAAAGAACTTAAGAACAATTACAAGTACGGAAGGCCTGCGTAGTTCAGCGTAGGTACAAGTACCGCATGTATGAAAAGTGCTTCTAACTAAGTACTAAGTCTATAAAAAGTACTGAGTACTTTTTGCAGTACTTTTCTAAGTACCTTTTTAGAATCTTTGTAAAGTTCAGTCAATAGATATTAATAAATAAATACCTTTTGAGAGCTATAATATGTATAGTAGCCAGTGGCTACTATTTATAGTTTTCGGCGCTGCACGTAGAGTAAAACTTTCACCTCTCATTGCTACACTCATAAAAACTATTAGAGGTCCTCCCAAGCACCATTGTTCTAAGGAAAAAAATTTCCAGTACATTTCAAAGAAAAAATTGAGGCCTTCGCTACATCAGGTCGAAGCATCGTCGATTTTATATTCGAGCGAGACGTTACTGGTTTTTGTTCTACTTGCCCAGTCTTGTTTGTATGTTATTAGTTTGTCTAAGGTTCTGCCTTGACGCGTGAGTGCGGCACATGCTTTGACAGTTCTTTGCGTACTTTAAAACTCAACAAAAGAGGAGTTGCGCTAGAGATTGTGATTGCTTTTCTACGAAGAGTTAGATATTTGTAGGTACTTAATAGATTCAGAAATACTTAAATAAAAATCTTGGTACTTAAGTACAAAACTAAGTCTGAAGTACAAGTAAATAGAAGCAAGTACTTATGTTCAAGTACTAAGTAGGGCATTTCAAAAGTATTGAGTAATATGTCTTAAGTAACGAAAATGTACTTTAAGTAGTACTTAAGTCTTTTTTGTTTAAGTATTGCCCACCTCTGCATGCAACCACTATATATTTTGAGGGCTTTCCATGTAAATCGGTTTCAAATAAATAAACCCTAAGGAAAATTCCAAAATGCATGGATACGCTGAGTCTCTCCAAATGGTCATCAAACAATATTTATTTGAATGTAGTTAACAGTATAACCTGCCCTTCGATCAGATGAGAGTTTATAACCGAGGTGGATTTGTTATTTTAACTATACATATAATTACACTGATTTTCAGTCACATCGGAAAAGGAGATCATACAGCACCCTCAAGTTTTGTAAAATCAACAGCTCTACGAAAATATGTATTAACATTTCGCTTCTGTACTCAAAAACAAAAATATGTAGCTCTCATTAAGCGGTTATCTACATATACTTGCCTAGACTTGTGTCTTGCTGAACTCTTTTGAATTCACGTTTGCTTAAAAGGGTTACTTCTGTCTTATAGTTTCATGCAATACCTGTATACTATTGGATCGCTTCTTATATTATTCTATATTATCGTAAGTTATACACATTTTTCCATGTGTTTGTTGCCGTCTGCCACTACTTTCCCATCAACCGAATTGTCTGCCATTTTTACCAATGATCATGAAATATAATTCACAGCTGCCACACCAAAAATCAGCCTGATTTCCGCATTTCAACCGGCCGTCGCGCCTAACGCTTCACAATTGGAAGCCAGGCAGACCTCCGAATAAGTTGTCAACGATGTTAAGAGAGTATGATAAGATGAAAAATGTTGTTTATGAAATTACGTAAGTATTTTGGTCGCCAGCTCTTAGTCTATAAATACACTAACAGCATAACGCAGGCCGCTCACCAAAGAAGCAAGTGCTTTATGCATGCACTATGTGTTTACATCATGCTCTTCAAAAAAGCATCACATGTTCTTTTAAGTGACACTCCGCTCACCAATGCAGCAATTGCTTGATGGAAGGGAACTTGCTATATACATGATGCACGCTCTTTCGTTCGAGCATTGCATGTACAGGTTTGCGTCAAACATTTAGTAATAGCCAATATTTAGATGAGATATTCATAGGATGATAAAAACAATTCATTTTTAATTTAGCACTTTACTTGGGATTATGCAGTGCAATTACTCTTTTGCGAAGTGCATATGCATGATGCCATTGCATAGTTCATGCAAGAAGTATTTGCATTTTTGGTGAGCGGCCTCAATAAGGCCGTATTACCTAACCACGGTTTCTTTTCCCGTATTAGAATTTATTATTATTATTGTAACTGTTAGGATAAGATATAGGACAAGACTACACAAAAAATAACACAGACACAACTTAAAAATGTCAAAGATTAGTCTGTGTAGAGTAGAGCTATTGAAGTCATGTGAATCACTTCTACTGCAGCTCTAGAGGTATTACCAATCTAACCACCTCTACACCTGCACATAGAAAAAGATGTTAGGTAACAATCTACAGACTTCTGACCGCTGAAGAAAAGGAGTCGAGGAAAACAGCTCAACCCGAATTACTGGTAGAGATCCAAAACGACCACATCCTTAACGGATCTGATATTCCATTATAAATACTCTCTCCAGAGAGAATAAATTTAGAGTCAAACAAACTCAAATTAAAAACAGGCAGTCTGGTATAGTATATACAGATGGTTCCAAGACAAGTGAGGGGTTGGGACCGGAGTACACAGTGAAAAACCTTAAATCAAGATCTGTACCAGCCTCGACGGAACCAATACTACTTTCGAAGCAGAAAATTACACCATTGAGCTCTGCATCAGGCGCAACATAAATAGAGGATATAGGACCACAAAACCGCAATATTGACTCCCAGATCGGATGGTCTTGGGTCAATTCTAACTTTGGGCTATCTGCAACACTTAATAAGAAACCATCGCAATCAAACTGAGTTACTCTTATCTCCAAAATCACGTAGCCTGTGGAATCCCAACCACGGCGGCTGAAGAAAAATTATCGGAGGGAGTGGCTAAGAACCTAAACCTGACTCTACTGGAGGGAAATTAAGGGTTGCAGACACTCAAAACTATTTCTGGAAATGGAAAGTCACTCCAAAGGAAGGACTTTCTACAATTGAACAGTCAGGCGTATTACCGACTTACTGTCGGCGTAGTCCTACTAAGCATTTGAAGACAATCAAACGCTCTAGAAAACAAAGAGAAAAGCCCTTCTTTGCAATCGTGAAGTGTTAATGCACAGTAGACTCAGACTTCTTGGGCAATAAAAACTTCTTGACACCAACAGAAAAAATGTCTGGCTCATTGAAGAAAATACTAAAGTTCATCGAAATAATTCCACTCAATGAGCTTAAAAATGACGGAATCCCTGCCCTGGTGGCTGCAGTGAATGGAACGAAAAACCACATCTAATCTGACTAAATTTTAGACTGAATGAAACAATCACACAATCACAGTCACTTCAATAAAACTTTGAGTGTTTTACCTTCTTTTCTTCTTAATACCTGGAAATACAGAAAAATCACATAACTGCCATGAATTCGATAGCGTTTAAGAATTTTTCTGATTGGCGAAAATATGCTCAGGACTACAGTGACTACAATGAAAAGATAAGCAAAAGTGAGTGTGAATGTTTTCCTTTATTTAATCCTCCATTTTTTCTTTTCAACAAAATATCACCAATTTTGAGTCACCCTCAGCGCATAAATATTGTTGAACACAAAACCCTTTTTTAGACCATCTATCAATGTTTCAAAGAACTATTTTATAGTCACACATTGTAAATCAAAGTAAACCACTTTCCCCTTGAAGACTAAATAAATTTATCTCACTTAAATGAAATTGTCCTTTTCTAGCTGTATACGAAGGTCATTTATTCAAAAGGGATTCTAGACGCAGTTGTTCTATAAAAGTTTCTCCAATTACTTCCTTCTTCACTCTCACAAGAACAGCACAAAAACTAACGTCAGTGAACACAATAATTTACACCCGACTTACTCAACACGTTTGCTTTGTGCTGCTATAAGGCTGCTCCTTTTAGAAGTTACTATAAATATGTCCTGAAGAATTTATGTAATAGCTCCTTTAAAAAGCATTAAAGGCACCCTATAAGAGGTTTTTTTATCTTTTAATGGTGCAGAAGTAATCATAGAAATATTGCACCTGAGTCTGTTACCTTTTTTGTACCTTAAATTGCCTGCGCTGTGAACTGAGTATAATCGGATGAAGGAAGAGAGCATTTGGAAGAAACAACTTCTTCTTTTTATGTATGATATCAAATTCCGGTGGAAAATTAAAGGATTTGCAAAAGGAATTATTACAAAATCTTTTTTCAAGGATATTGCTATTATATACATATCACAACTCAATTGTAAAGGAATTCAGGTTACCATTATGTATTACAAAAGCAAAAGTGGCCTTTTTTGGTTCCTTCTCTTCAGTCAGACAACTTTTGCCATTTATCTGCAAAAAATATCCGCGTTTGTGTCTACAGTCCTCAGAATTATTCATCATTATTTATTTAGGCTGAAGTCCTTTACAAATAAAAATTTCCGATACCTTGAGATTTATTTGTTCCTGTCTGAAAGAAAACCACTTTCGCAGGGAGGACATTTTACTGGTTAGGCTACTCTGTAAATCCTGAATATTAAAAAAAAGGGATTTCTTTTTGAATCGCCAGACATTGAAAGGGTTTCCCTGATCTCTCATCTAATATATTCAGAAGCTGAGCAGAAGAAAAGGTTCTTCTCCTTTCTCTTCAAAATCGCATTTTAACAGTCGAGTGATTTAGTAATTTTCTAAGATAAAATTACATCCAAAGAAATTTGATTCATGTTAAAAATCTAAGAAACAAATTGGCTGCTTTGAAATTATCGATGGAGATGGAATCCTGGGGTGAAGTTAACTTAATTGGAATCTATAATGTAAAAAACATCCTCAATTACACATGCAAGGGTAATGCAGAATTTTTGAAATATTAAATTAATTGAACCTCGAAGACTTGTTTAAATTAATTTGATTTATGGCAAATTTGTGTTATGAGTACCCAATTGTAGGAATTTTAATATTTAAAGCATTAATTTTGTTTTAATAAATCATCAGTATTGTGGGAAGAAGAACAACAGAGATCAAAAGCTCTTCTAAAAGTAAATTCTTATATATAATGTATAATAGGTCTGTATGTTTACTTTTGTGTGAAATTGTCTGAAGAAAATTCAAGTAAAAACTTTTTTTCGGTAGAGAGGATAATTAAAACTAGATGATTATGAAGAAAAAAGTTAACAGACAACTTGGAAATCCATTCAACTGTCAAATTTTTCTAGTCCGAGAAGTTAACATACAAGTTATGGGTAAAAAAACTTTCAAGCCTGTGTAAAAACTTTGAAGCCCAGGTAAAAACTTTCGAATATATATATACACAGAGATATTATTCTAATCATCGTGCATAATTTGCGTTTTATATTTATAACTGATTTCAGAGCTAATTTGAATTTCTGTCCATTAAATAACCAATTTTCTGAGCCAACATATATACCTTAAGGTGGGTTAACTTTATTGATGTTTAGTATCGATCCTGATTTAATTTGCGCAATTTTATATATCAACGGAAAATATGTAGGTATACTATATATGTACCTATGAATAAGAAGTAATTTGAAATCCTGACTTTTGGAACTGGTTTCAAATCAAATTAGTCTCAACACTCTTTGAAACGGTGTTCTAAGCAGAATAGTCTTCAATACGAAAGGTGGAAGAGTGATGAACCCCATTGTACGAAACGAAAGGGGTCACAAAATACGAGTCGCTGTGAAGCACATCAATACATCCGTCATTAATAGCTAGAGCTCCCAGTGCTGCTAATGGCAAAGGAATTAATTAATTAACGGAAGTTTTAATAGTTATGTGAAATTGTTGATATCAGTTCCACATAAGCTCATACTAGCGAATAGATGTCTAACTATAAATTAAACTCAACATAAGTCCTTGTGATGAAATATGTAGTAAGAAAATAGTAATAGGAAGAAAGGAAAAAGGATTATAAGTAGGGTTGGGTGGGGTAAAAAGTTCCGCAGGTAAAAAGTGCCACCTTTAATATCTCGTAGTAAAAAAGGGCAATAAAAAAAGAACGTATGTATGTACATGCAAGGAATGCACTTGATGTGGGGTAATTTTCACCACATAAAAGGGCAATAAAAAAAGAACGTATGTATGTACATGCAAGGAATGCACTTGATGTGGGGTAATTTTCACCACATAGTCAGTCGCTGTCTTGTATCGTTTGGGGTAAAAAAAGCCGCGGGGGTAAATTTTAAATATAAGGCAGATAACAAAGACTAACGGTTATAGCTACCTATATAAATATAAATAACAACCTGAATTGCAATGCGGCTACAAAGATTTTTCCAAAAAATAAATATAAAAATAACATTTTAAAGTGATGCAACTAAAAATAAGTAAAAAACGAGTTTTCAAACAAAACTGAGACCAAGCCGCATGAAAAAGTAGAAAAGAAACTTTTCTTCACACACAGAGGTGGACTCAGATTTTTTGATTGGGACATTTCTCTTGAATATTCTTTCTCTTCATGAATCAAATCACTTATTACCTCTGATTGATCAAACTGAAATATATCGGTGATTGTCAGTGAATAAAATCTGAGTCCACCTCTGTGTGTGAAGAAAAGTTTATTTTCTACTTTTTCATGCGGCTTGGCCTCAGTTTTGTTTGAAAACTCGATTTTTACTTATTTTATTTTCTGCCTTTTTCACGTTAACTAAATTTTTATTACGTGCTGCATGGAGATATTTAAAAATAATTTTATTACGGCTGAAAAGACACTGATTTACCAGTTTTTCAAAAAATTTATTATTTATTTATTTACAGAACTTTTCATCGCTAAAGAACAAAAGCTTATAATTGAAAATTTTTCTTGCTAAATACACAAACGAAAGTTAAATTTTAGTTGTTGCCTGAGTTTTCTTTACGGCTGCGACGCACTTCGCCATGGTTAGTGATGCTCTAGAGATGATATATTGGGACGATGCAGATTGTGTCTGTAATGAAAATGATTAAAAAGATTTTCAAAAAAAATTTTGAATTTGCTGAATTTACCATAACCAACTCCAGAGCTTGGGCGTCGAAATTGTTCTCGTAAGTTGAAGATGCGTGAGCGAGTTGAAAATATCGTAGTTGATAAAGTGTCAAATTCAGGCTTCCTTTTGAAATTCAACACATATTAAAATAAGAATGAGACTGTTTGTCAAATTAAATATTGTTGTAAAGATATATATCGTTCACGTTTTTCCTCCCTTCTCCGCCCTCTTTATGATTCCGGAAATTTTCGGAAAATTTTCCAGAAAAATTGAAAAATTCTGCATTTCTCCTGAAACAGATTTATCACTAATCATATCGATGAAAATTTATCCGATGATTTTCTCGCTTTTCCGGGTTTTCCATGGAGTTTTCCACAAAAGCAATTTTATGTAACTCATTTTGCTCTACAACTTTGTCTTAGGTTTCAAAACGCTCTAACGCTTCCTTGGTCGGAAAAACTCCGGAAAAGCGTTTTACATGAATTTTCCTCGATTTTTTCTGCAAGTTTTCACCATTGTCGGAGAGAAAGTAATGATGCCAGTGGATATGGAACTTGATCCTGCATAATTTGGGAAAAAAATTTACCGGAAAAGTTGGAAAATTCCGGAAATTTTTTTCGGAAAAATCGGAAAACTCTGCATTTTTCCTGAAACGGACTTATCACTAATCAAATTTGTACCAAATTTCAAATGATTTTTCCCGATTTTCTGGGCTTTCCATGGAAATTTCCGGTTCAAATTTTGATATTGTTACGAGCGTGGCCTTAGTTCGTTATTTAAAACACAATATTTCAGATATAATTCAAAAGTTCTTTCTTTATTTAACTTTACTGTTTACTCTCACAAATTCACAAATAATTATCAAATCAACTCTTTATTTATCGCTAGTACTGTACTTCTAATTATCGCAATCCCAATAGTTTACTTCGTTCACTTCGCTGTCTGAAATAATACTCCGCCTCCTAGCTGTCAGAGCGCCGTATTTATACTCTACGAATTATCCTAGAACCTTCCTGAATATTCCGTTCTCCGAACCCAAAGTTTACTAAGATGACACTAACCTAAAGTTGCTTCCATTCCTAACAGATGTCGCTTGATTCACTTTGTGGCACGTAACACTGCCCCCTTCTTAAAATTTGTTCGTCCCGAACAACAGATGGTCCACGGTCGTGGTGCTCTCCGTATTGACCCAAGCGATCTAGATGAACGATTTTTCTTTTGCATCTTGTACCGCGCTGATTCTTGTATGGCATGTTATTAATTTTAGTTTTAACTGCATACGGTCTCTCCCAGTGTTGTGGTAACTTTGGAGAACGTCTCGTGGCCTCGTGCACATCAGCTAATCGTTGTCTGAGCTTTGTGACGTAGTCTTCTGGTAACTTTTGTTCGCCTTTGGGTATACCAAACTTTAGGTCGCTAGGTAAGCGCATCTCCTTTCCGAAAATGACCTTAAATGGGCTTTGTCTGGTCATATTGTAAATAGCTGATATATAAGCCATTAGAAATATAGGAATATGTCGAAACCAATCGCGTTGATTATAGTTGAAGACCTTCCTCAGATGTTTGATTAATGTTCTGTTGAAATACTCTTCCATGCTTTGATTTTTCTTTCGTCTTTTATCTTTGATTCCTTTGTCCTCAAATTTCTTGCCCTTTTGATTGCCGTTGTCATCCTTTTCATTGCCGCCTTTGCGCTTCTTATTATTATCATCGTCAGAAACTTTATCTTTACCTTTTCCGACCTTCATTATACCCTTATCATCGTCATTATCAGCATCTTTAGACCCTTTACTTTTCGTCTTTTTCTTTCTTTCATTGTCCTCGCTCTTGGATTTCTTTCCTTTCTTCTTTTTACTTTTATCACCGTTATCATCATCATCTTTGGATTTCTTTCCTTTCTTCTTTCGACTTTCGTTATCATCATTGTAGTCATCGTCATCTTTTTCTTCCATCCGTCCGCAATGATTCCATTCAGGATTGCATGGACGTTGTGAAAAAGCTTCTGCACATCCGTGGATACGTCCTTTGCGGTATGGGATTTCAAAGTCATGAGGTTGCAGTCTAGTCTCTCCACGGAAAGCTTGCTCTCTAGCTCGCCATCTTCTCCCTTCTTCTTCTGTTGTTTTCATTCGTCCTCGTTTCCTACAGTCGTTTTGCAGGTATCCCAGTCTACTACATTTCCAGCATCGAATGACACCACGCGAAGGAGTGGTCTCTGATGACGGTATTCTGCTGTGAGTCTGCTGCCCAACTCGATATCTTTGCCCAGCTCGATATCTCTGCCCTTCTTCTAGCGCTTCCATTCGTCGGCGTTTTCTGCAGTCCCTTTGGAGGTGTCCTGGTCTATTACAATTCCAGCATCGCAGAATACCGCGTGTAGAATTGCTCTGCATTCTATTACAAGTACATTCCTCCACCGAAATTTCTCTCACTCGTACTGCACTTCGAGAAGCTTGCCTGGCAGATTCATACGCTAGTGCATAGGCTAGTGCTTCTGCTGTTGATTTCTTTCCTGCTAGCCTCAACGCTTGTTGTAAATTTTGATCTGCAATAGCGTTCACAAATGCTTCTGTTGCCACTTCATTAAGGAAATCCACATTTACGCTAGAGTATGAGAGATAAGCTAATCTTTCCACATCAGCCTGCAGTTGTTGTAGTGATTCGCCATGCTTTTGAATCCTGTTGCGTAGCTGTAGGCGATATACTTGCTGCATGTGTTCATCTCCATAACGTAACTCTATCGCCTGTACTAATGAAGTATAATCACGTTGCCTTTCTATCGGTATAGTTTGTAAAAGCTCTGATGCAGAACCTCGAAGTGCTAATACCAGAGCTGTAGCTTTGTCTGCATCATTCCATCCGTTTACTTCGGAAGCAGCCTCGAATTGTCTCTTGAAAATATGCCACGAATTTTGTCCATCAAATATTGGAGGTTTCATTCTGCCTGCATTGGATATTTCAATTCCTTCGTGCCGTGGTTGTCGATGCTTCATCTTCTCCAAATCTGATTTGAAATTGTCAAGCTGTTCGGTCACTTTTTGTTGAACTTCCGCCACTTCTTGCTCGATTCCTTCAATTTTTAAATTTTGTTCGTCTAACGAGTTTTTCAGGAAATTCTTTTGTTCCTCTAAGCGACTTTCTAGACAATTCTCCAGAGAACTCTTTTGTTCATCCAAACGCGTTTCCAGTGATTTCTTCTGCTCATCTAAACGGGATTCCATAGAATTCTTTTGTTCATCCAAAGCATTCTTCTGCTCATCTAAACGTGATTCCATAGAATTCTTTTGTTCCTGGAGAGAATTCTTTTGTTCGTCCAAACGGGTTTCTATAGATTTCTTGTGTTCCTGGAGAGAATTCTTTTGTTCGTCCAAATGGCTTTCCATAGATTTCTTGTGGTCCTCGAGGGAATTCTTTTGTTCCTGGAGAGAATTCTTTTGTTCTTGGAGAGAATTCTTTTGTTCCTGGAGAGAATTCTTTTGTTCATCAAAACGGGCTTCCATTTTGCTCATTAAAGTACTTAAAAGCTGTTCTATGTTCATTGCAGGCTCTTCCTCAATTTCTGGTTCTTCTTCGAAAACGAATGTCTCAGGATTCTTTTCTTCCTCTATCAAAGCTTGTCTAAGTCGCTCGACTAGAACATTCTTTAGGCCAGTCGTTTGTAATGACCGCTTCCCCAACTCCACTTTCAATTCCTGTATGCGAAGCTCCTCTAGTTTGCGTCCCATTCTTGCGCGATTTCACAAAATTAATCACTCTTTGAATTTCAAAGTCAAATGCCACCACTTTATTTCGCGATTTTTATTTTACTTCTGACACCAGTTGTTACGAGCGTGGCCTTAGTTCGTTATTTAAAACACAATATTTCAGATATAATTCAAAAGTTCTTTCTTTATTTAACTTTACTGTTTACTCTCACAAATTCACAAATAATTATCAAATCAACTCTTTATTTATCGCTAGTACTGTACTTCTAATTATCGCAATCCCAATAGTTTACTTCGTTCACTTCGCTGTCTGAAATAATACTCCGCCTCCTAGCTGTCAGAGCGCCGTATTTATACTCTACGAATTATCCTAGAACCTTCCTGAATATTCCGTTCTCCGAACCCAAAGTTTACTAAGATGACACTAACCTAAAGTTGCTTCCATTCCTAACAGATGTCGCTTGATTCACTTTGTGGCACGTAACAATATATTCAATTGTCACACGATATGAACCTTGTGTGCCAAATTTCAGCTCGCTGTGATGACGAAAAGTGGGTCTATGAGAGTGTCGAAAATAGTAAAAAAGAAATATCTAAATAAATATATGGACAGACAAATTCGTGTACGAGTTAAACGGACGGGCTGGCCTCAAAAATAAGATTAGACAGACTGTCGCATGAAATTAGAATGCTCATCTGTGTTGAATATTTATGATTATTTTTGAAATAATGAATAAATATCGATACCAACGTTATAGATACCGCTTTCTTTTTCTTTCTTACCAGGTTACAACAGGTGGTACTTTTTACCCGCAAGAAGAGTAAAAAGTACCGAACGACATGCTCATTTAAAATCAATTAATAACGTAAAACAATTAAATTTTTTACATATATTTTTTTTGTATTGGTGTACATGAAACCCCAAAGATTGTATGTTTAAATTATCATATAATTTGACCTAAAAGTTTATGATATATTTAAGACAATTCGAAAAGTGGCACTTCCAGCCCCACCCTACCCAACCTATATCGCTGTTCGTTGAAAAACTAGGTAAAATTCAGGGATGTAAAGTACTCACATTTTGACTCAACTCATCGCTCAACTCAAGCAGTGAGTCCGCTCAATCACTAAGTCCGCTCAACAGTTGAGCGGTGGTTCATCGCTCGAAATTTGAGCGGACTCAATCGTGAGCGGACTCAGTCTTGAGCGGACTCATTGCTTGAATGGACTTGAGCGGACTCAAGCCTTGAGCGGACTCATCATTTGAGTTGAGCGGACTCAAATCATATTTTAAATAAGGAAGGAAGGAGGAAGAAGAAATGTTGGCTAAGAAAATTAGCAAAAGCTAAATTAATAAAATATAATATAATGAATGACTTTTTTATAAGCTTTTCTTACTTTATTGAAATTTCAGTTTCAATTTTAATTAAATCAGATTCTCTTCATGTTATTTCAAATATGATTTGAGTCGGCTCGACTCAAATGATGAGTCCGCTCAGGCAGTGAGTCCGCTCAAGACTTGAGTCCGCTCAAATTCATTCAAGCAATGAGTCCGCTCAAGACTGAGTCCGCTCACGATTGAGTCCGCTCAACCAGTGAGTCCGCTCAAATTTCGAGCGATGAACCACCGCTCAACTGTTGAGTGGACTCAATGATTGAGCGGACTCAAATCCTGAGTTGAGCGATGAGTTGATATGAGAAATGAGTCCGCTCATTTACAACCCTGGTAAAATTGATTGGATCAAAAAAGAAGAAAGAAAATGATATAAAAACAAGTAAAAAATCTAAAACAGTCTACGACCAACTTCATATAAATTAATTTTTTTCATATTCTGATGAACTTTTCGGTATAATAAAAACATCTAGGACTAATGGTTTTATATTAAAAAACCAACATTTTATATATGGCAACACTATTTTTATGTGAACACCGTGTACAAAATTTAGTGAAAACCACAATTTTTGTATAGCAAGTAAGTCCGAAAATGGGACAAATATGGTAACTCCTTCATGTAGTTGCCATATGCACTGTATATTTTGGCAGTGTCTGAGAACTTTTTTACCCATGGCATTTTCGTAAAAATGGTAAATGTGCTATAAAAATGGACTAAATCGGGCAAACTAATTATGTTTTTTTTTCTTTTTTCTCCTGTTTTCTATAATCTTCCTTTTTCCATTTTTTTTTCTTATTTCTCCTATTATATTGATGACATTATTATTAATTATAAGTAGTTTTTTATTTTTTCCCGTTTTTGAATTCAATTCCGAATTTATTTTTTGTGCATAATTTGTTACTTCCTTAGTAATTTTAATGTATAATTTATACTTTTTTGGGTTTTTTTTTTATATTTGAATTTGTATTTGGTTGCAGTTAGTATAATTTTTTTTATTTACTTATTTTTTTTTATCAACTCCTCTTATGTTAACTTTTATTTCTTTTTTTTTAATTTCTTTTATAATTTGTTGTATTTTTTTCGTTTTAGTTTTTAGTTGTAGCTTTGTATTTATGTTTTACTCTTTGTTTTTATTTAAGTTTAGTCGTTTTTCTTCTAAGTAAATTTCTCTAGAGATCTATTTTTTTTTATTTAAGTCGGTAGTAAGTAATTGGTGTAAGCAGTTTACTATCGGATAAAAGATTTAATAAAAATAAATAAATAAAATAAATCCCTTCTTGGTGTTACAAAATTTTAGTCTTTTCACGTATACTGTGAATCGGAACATTCCTAGATGTTTTTATAAAATCCTATGAAATTGGTTACATCGATAAAAAATTAGTTCTGAAAACTACTTTCGTCTAAGCCATGGCGATTTCACACAGAAATTACGGATTATGCGTGGCGAAGAGATAATGAATTTTAATGAAATTAATTCCTGTAGCTTTTTTAATTATCAAAAACATTTTAAAAATTTAGCTTGAAGACTTGCACAAGGATTTGTATAAATTAGGGTGTATCTACTTTTTCCTATTGCAAGATAGCAATTTAAGATCCCGACTATAGGAAAATTGGTTTGAGGTATTAAATAAACAGATTGATTTCTACGAACTAATAATTTTGCAATAGAATATATGTGTGTATATCATAAAATATACTGTGGATCAAGCAACAGGTAGTAAATAAATTAGTGATGGACGTAGTTATTCTACTGAAATACAAAGAGTTGATAATGCAATACAGGTCGACCTCCGAGAGAATTTTCAGAAAATTCTGTAGAACGGATAATTTTACATCCTCACTTTTTTTTATGATAATGTCTTCGTAATGTGTTAATATTTTTTAGATATGATTTTTTCTCTTTAAATTGAATAATCCTAGGAAATTCATTGCCTTCATAGTACTTTTGGGACAAACTACAAGAGCAAACTGACGTTTAACCGTACGATTTGCAGACTTTCATTTAGCCGACTTGACTCTTCCAGATTTTAGTATGGTGAAAGTAAAAGTAAATGTTGATAAGTAAAAAGTAAAAATTACAAATACCCTATTATGTAAAACACAACATGGTAAGAAGAAGATAGAAGATACATTGTGGCTCTAAAATTCCAACTTTGTTTAAATTAAATGATAAAGAATATGAATGCATAAAATCGCAAAATTTTAATTACTTTAATAAAAATATGTTTAAAAAAAAAATACTTATGTCGATAATGCTCAATCCTTCAAATAAATTAATCTCAAGTATGTATTATATGAGTATGTTGAAATAACTGCAAATAAAAATCGTGCAATTTTTGCATAAAGCTATTCAATAGAGATAAATACTTGCTATCATTGCATACCATGATGAAATGTTAATACTATAAGCATCTGCTGCTTTCATGCCATTTCTCCCCATTTATCATTTACACTAGTACCCAACTGCAGATCAAAATAAAACAAACAAACAAAATAAAAAACAGGCATCAGCCTGTATGAAAGGGGGGATAGGTCATCCGAATCCATTCAAGGAAGTTCCTTTTTGCTCAGTCCTGAAATAAATAAATCAATAATTGAATATTATGCTATTCCCGCTGGGGCTTGCCTATAGGTGGAGTATTCTGATAGAAATAAATCAAGAAATTCGATTTTATCTGCCTGACACCGTTCTTCCTTATTGCGATCATAAATTACTTTTTTCCTCATATCACCACGACAGTAGCGCAGAAAAATACTAGACTATCCTAGAATCTATGACGAAATCTGAAACTGCCGGATAGTAATGAGCTAAAATCCAGGAAAGAAGTTGAGAACAATATGAAAAAATTTCCTGGATTCTTGCAACATAAATTTACCTAGGTATTAAGGCTGTTGCCACAGAAAGCTAAGCGGGAGAAATTTAAATGTAGAAAAATTTAAAATATGCAAATCCCTCTGGACACTCAGCAGGGAAGTTATGTAAAACTTTTACTCCTGTAATGTTTGCTTCGAGCCAGTTTTTTTTTTTTTTTATGATATCTGTAGAAAGGCCTGGTAGTAATTAATAGCTTTAAAATCTTCACAGAACTCCTTTAGTCTTGTCTCATCCTTAATTGTGTTCAACCGCGACGTCAAAGTTTCGCTCAAGCTTAGAGCTCAAAATCGATTAAAGAGTTTCAAAGTAAGAGCAATTTGCCTTGTTATTTTGTAATGCAAGTTAATCCCACGCGTAATTTAATATTTATTTCAAAGGAATCATCCTTGCGGAGAGGGGTTCACTTCTCATAACAAATTATTTACCTCCCACAGCAGGGAATTTGTCTTTGAATTCATATTGCAGAGATGGATCTAGTTATGTTAAATTTAATAACTGTGGGGAATTTGAGAAATTCTTTAGATGGCATCATCGCAGTTGGTTATATATGAAATATCGCAAGCATTGAAAGAGATTTGCCCTTAGTTTCCCATGTTGCGCTAATGAAATCATCATTGTTCGAATTAAATCCTTTACAATTTGAGTATATAAAGAGTCGTTTAATTTTTGTTTCTTTGTAGCTCTTCGTCAGAACTTGTGACCACAGATTGATTTATCTTTTATAAAAATCATTCCCAACTTCCGTTCCGTGTGTAATGAAGGATCATAATCGTTAGCTGTAATTCCAATCATATTTTAAATTATTTATATATCTTTATTCATAGTAAGTATATCTGATCCCGATTATGATCTGAAAGGCTAGTAAATTCTGAATTGAGTCAATCAATCTTGAGAAGTTTTAGCATTAGTTTTGACACCTATTTTGTAATTGTAGATTAATGGAGCCGTTTCAATATATCTCCTTTCTATGAAGTCGAAGATAAGCAAAAGTCGAAAGCATTTCCACACGGATACATCATATTGATGCAACATTTTCTGACTTTATCAAGTGTTCGACATATTTTCTCGCTGTAGTAGACCTAGTAACAAGCTCCCTTAGGTGTGCTAAATAAATTGGTAGATTTAATTTTAGTATTAAGATATAAGTCATCTACATTGAAAACTTAACTGAAATAAGACGCTATTTACCCTCTACTTTACAATTCAAAATTAATTATTGTTATACTGTTTAAGTTCTAGTTATATTCAACTCTTTATTTATCTTAATATTCCATGTCTTAATACTCTATTCGCTATACCCAACGCTTATTTACGTGGCGCTCATGCCGCGGCTTGTAATAAATAAATTTTGAATTTGAATTTGAATATCAAAGGTGTTGGTTTTCCTAGAGGAAGATGAAAGTGGAAAACATCATGGTTATGGTGCCATGGAACCAAATGCCAACACGATGCAGGAGCACATTATTTGCCCAGGTGATGAAAGCTGTAATGAATACCAAAATTAAAAATTGTTCGTATAATCCTCACCAAACAAGCCAGATGAAGTCTAATTAACTGGTCATCAGTTTCGAAGTTTATACAGCGCGCCTTTACTTCAGATTGAAAGAGTCAGCAGCACTACTGTTGACTGAGCTCTAACTAAAAGAGAAGAGAACGCTAACATGAGTTCTGCATACAATTGAACGTAGAGATTGGTGAAATGGATACAGTTGTTGAGATATTATAATTTGAATCTGAGAAATTAATGTCTATAAAGTTAGCCCAGCCTTTTCTGACATTTTCAAAAATAACGCATGTGCTGAATTGTGCTCGACTTATGCTGCGCCGTGCCACAAAGAAAAACAGCAATTTTCACATATTAAACTTATATGATGAAAATAAAATTAAAAAAAAAAAATATTTGCTTTTGGAAATATAAAGGTTATGTCGAGTTGTGCTCAACTTCTGTTTCGTTGTGCCATAAAAACAAATATTTTTTTTTTTCAAAAATTACGCTTTTTACGAACCATTTTTAAAAAAAAAGTTAGTCTAGCCATTTTTTTTTTATTGCAAAAATCAAGGTTGTACCGAGTCGTGTTTAACTTGTACTACGTTCTACCACAAGGAAAAGGTAAAAATCTCGGAAATAACACTTTTTATGAACCATTTTCCTTTGCGGCACAATGCAGCACAAGTTGAGTACAACTCAACACAACCTTCACCACGATTGGGCTAATTTAAAAATCTTATATTCATCATACCAAATTAAATTTTTCAGATTCGTTTGTGATACAACACAGCACAATTCAGCACACTCTTTATTTTTTTTCCAAATGTCGCAAATAGGCGAACTAATTTTTGTGATAATCATATTTCTTTATAAAGAGTTTCATTATTTTTTTCCCTTTGTAGCACAATGCGGCAGAAATCACACACGATCCAGCACATCCGTTATGTTTTCAAATTTCAAAAAGCAAAACAAATAAGTGTTGAGTTACGGTTGTACTGCAAAAAAACTATTTCAAAAACAATTAGCCCAGGAATTTTAATAACATTTTTACGAACAAAATAAGATTTTGAACGAAAGTTCACACAGATATTTTCGAAAAACCAATAATAATGTACTACATTGGGCTGCAGTTGCGTTATGTCGCAAATTTAAATAAAATATATATTAAGCTTTTTATTTCAGCAGCGCGATTTGGTATGATATAATATGTATATAAAAATTGGCATAGTTGAGTTCTGCTCGACTTTACTATGTATTAATGTTCGCAGAATACCTATTTGGTGTATATCGAATCGAAAATACTATTCACATAGCAGAACTGATGAATTCTGAGATGAAAGAGTGCGTGCGTTCGTGCGAGTCAGTGAGCGAAAAGGTCCCAATGATTGGGGGAACGAAAAAGCGTGGATGTTACTAAACCAATGAAAAATTTATTCATCTATTACATAAATGCACACATGTGCATGAACAAATTCGTCTCCCGTAGTTATCTTGGACGATCCCTTTTTTGAGTCTCCATCCATGTGCAGCCTAATTTTAATGTTTTTTTATATAAACTGTGTAATGGCCGAGCGATCCCTGCCGACAAGTTTCGTGGTAGCCGATTAATCCCGCAGCAAATAATTTTTCGAATGAACATCCTCACAAAGTTTTATACCTATTGGAATATTTTCCAATTTCGTTACCGTTTAGTCGCCGAGATCGGTTTCAATAATGAGATGGGCACCTTTATAAAGTAGGTAAGCCCAGACTGTTGTGAAATTAAGAAATATAAAGGTTTTGCTGGACTGTACTAGACTGTGTTGCGTACAAACATATATACAAACAAAAAATTCTAAAGTTAAGTTTTTCATTAAGAAAATAAAACTTTTGGAAAAAAGTTGGCTAGCCTTTTTTAAAATTCTTATTTTATCATTAATATTCAGAGATGTTTTTTTTTACGGCACAACGTAGCGCAAGTTGAGCACAATCCATCACACCCTTCATTTTTCAAAATTTTTAAAATGGCTGCGCTAACTTTTTTAAGAAAATTTTATTTTCATCATAAAAATTTTTAATTTTTGAATTTTTTGATTTTTCTTTGCAACCACCTTAATTTTTCAAAATTTCGAAAATGGCTAGGCTAACTTTTTTTGAAAATTTTATTTTTTTTGCGGCACAACGCAACACAATTCGAGCACAATTCAGCACAAGCTTTATTTTTGAAAATTTCAAAAAAGGCTGGGCTAACTATATAGAGATGAGAGATTACCACTGTGTGCAAAATAGAGGAATAAAATAAACTGTCCATTATGTGTGTATATACGTTAGTATACTGAATTTTGTTCACAATTTATTTTTAAATTTTAAATATTAAATCTGACCCTCTAGTTCTACGTAAGAGACTTTTTAGACATCTCTTAACCTCTTAAATTTATTGGCAAGTAAGAGATTCTATCACAACTAGTATTCTTTATAAATTTTTCTGGATAAACTTTAATTTTAAGAGGTTAAATGGCTTTGGACAATCTCAACACTCCCTTTTCACTCAGCCCAGTTGTGAAAGGCAATTCACTTTGCAAGAGGGAAGCATGAAATTTTTAGCGAGGCAATGTTAGCAATAGGGCCAACTCACACGTATCCAGCACGAAGCACGTGCATTTTGCTACACTTGTGCCTAGACACAATAATTTTGCTACGCTGTAGCTCCTTAAATGTGTGCGTCTTTAATCAGGTTACAATTATTGATTATTGTATGATAAATTCACAACACTTAATGATAATTGAATTATGACGTCATTACGTCCAATAGGATTTTCGTATCAACCTGGAGCAAAAAAATTAATTAATTTAAAGTAACGATACCATTGTCGATTAATGTAGATTATCGTAAGGCTATGTCATTTCAATCACTTTAAAGGCGAAAAATTTTGGCATTCTGAACTTGATGAATACAGCCTCAGAATAGCAAACGGATTCTCCAGAGCTATCCTCTATGCATGGCTCATATTGTATAATTATTTTATATTTAACAAGCTTGTACATTAGTTATGTAATATATATGTATTATATAAATATGTTCTTACTTGAAAGTATTTTTATCCAAAATTTCGGTATTTGAAACAAAACAATTTCTGCGACTGAAAGTGAGATAAGAGATTTCAGGGTACCTCGGTGTAGAGCTCTTATGTTAAGAAATATTTGACAGCTATTTTTGTTTGCTAGAATACAAAATCTCTTAAAAATCTCCACAAAATGTAAGAGATCAACTGACTTCTGACATTTCTTAACTCTTCACGCAGAATACCAATTTCTGCCAACGGACTTGGACAGCCCAGTTAAGAAGATTAGAGAAGAGCTCTTATCTCTTAAGTAGAGTCTAATTTGTTTTTTGTCGTTAAAACAACAACTTTTATTGTATCTAATTATAGTATGGTAACTAATATTTTCCATGAGCGTCCATGGTTTTATTTAAATAGCTTAACACTAGAACGACGGGAGCGGTCAATTTGACCGCTAATCAATTTTAAACTATCGTACTATCTACAAAAATTATTTTAGGCGACTGAAAATTTCTGACTTTTCCTAAATATCAATAGGCAACATTTATGCGAAATATTGTTTTTTTATTTTAATTTATTCCAAAGTTATTCATAGTCATACCTAGAACGACGGCGGCGGTCATTTTGACCGGTGAAGGAAATTAAGACTGAGCCAGGTAAGAATTTTTTTTGTTCTACTTATTTAGTACTGCAAGTACTCTAAATGTGAGTTAGACATTTTATTGTCATGCTGATAGTGCTCTAATTTGTTTTCTCAAATCTTATTTGCTTTTTATACCTCTTTGTTCGAATTCCAATAAACAATAAAAGACCTATCATAAAAATTGGCGTCTCTTGTTTACCGTGTAATTACTTGGACTTCCCCGACCTTTCGATTTTTTTCGGCTAGCCGCTAGCGCAATATATTCGATATTCGTCTGGCGCCGAAAGATCTTTATTTATGATACCTATGATGACTATGACACTTATGCAAAATTAATGTGGGAGTCTTCCAAATTTTCCTATAAAAGGGCTGACCTAAATGCACTTTTTCATTATTACCGAGTGTATGCGCAAATAGTAAATATGTCTCGCCGCGGATTGAGTGAAGAAGGATTATTGCAATATTTGCAAAATATAAGTGAAGATATGTCGGAAGTGGAAAACGATCCGCTTGAGTTAGACAGTGGTGACGATAGTGATTACTTTCCGAACAATAGCAGTAGCAGTGAAAGTGAATACGAAGACGATTTGGATCAAGAAGAAAGTTACGTAGAGGACGAAGGTATTGTTGATTTCCCATATAAATTTCATTTATTTACACATAATTACATATTATAATTATAAAAATACCAAAAATATTTGCATTATGCTTGGTTTTCATAACATTTTACTATTTTTGGACAGTCGACGACACCCCTACGACCGTAGTAACTGCTGATCCTTCTACTTCTGTGAGGATGCCCCCATCTACGAGAGCATCCACGTCTACGAGGAGGATACACAGTCGACGCGCAGATCAACGTCAGCTATCGCAAATAGCCGATGGACAAAGAGAAATGGCTCGAGATGGCACAATATGGGAGGTTTGCGACATCAATGAAAATACAAGAAGTCGATTCTCCGATCAAAATGTATTGCGGGAAACTTCTGGACCAACACCTCACGCTAGGCGTAATATCAATTCAATGGCCATAACTGCTTTGCGTCTTTTTATTGATGAACCAATGTTACGACATATCCAGAAATCTACTGAGGCCGAAGCGCGTCATCGGCTTCAAGATGAAAACTGGAATTTACCTTTGCACGAACTTGAAGCTGCTATCGCACTCATGTATGTTCGTGGAGCTACAGGTGCAAAAGGTCTTGAACTCAACAGTTTATGGAGCAATACATGGGGTTTGAACTTTTATAAAGAAACCATGTCGCATGATAGGTCCAAGAGCATTTTAAGATTCCTGCGTTTTGACTTCAGAGCAAAACGAGATCAACACGTTTGCAAACTGGTAAATTTGCTCTAGCCTCTGATGTTTGTAATCGATTCATCCAAAATTGCCATATGTGCTATAGGCCTGGCGAAGATATTACTGTGGATGATCAACTATTTCCCACTAAAGCCAGATGTCGTTTTCAACAATATATGGCCAATAAGCCGGATAAATTTGGCATTAAATTTTGGCTCGCAGTTGATGTGCGATCAAAGTATCTTTTGAATGGCTTTCCTTATCTTGGTAAGGATGAAACACGCCCTTCAGATGTTTCCCTTTCCGAGAGTGTTGTTCTCCGTTTGATGGAGCCTTACCTTGACAAAGGTAGAAATGTCACCACCGATAATTTTTTCACATCCTTGAAGCTTGCGGAAAAACTAAAATCCAGACAAACAAGTCTCAACGGCACTCTAAATAGGGCTAGAAAGGAGGTACCCAATGTTGTAAAAGTTTCTCGAAATAATCTCTACAATACAGTGCTGTTGAGAAACGAAGTCTGCACTATTACGGTGTATCAGGGTAAAGTAAACAAAAATATGATAGTGCTAAGTACCCTTCACCGAAGCATTAGCATTGGGTCAGATAGGAAAAAACTCCCTGAAACTGTGAGTTACTACAACTCGACTAAGTACGGCGTCGTCGACGTTTTAGATCAAATGGCCCGTAAATATTCAACAATTGGCTGAAGAGCTTCGCCAGGAACATCGTGGACGGCTGATGGCATCTCTTCCTGCTTCTACAAGTAGTTCAGCAAGAGTTGAATCAACTCGCAAGAGACGACAGTGTCAAGTCGCCAAATGTAGAGGCAATAAAACACATGAAATATGTGAAACATGTAAAAAAGCAGTATGTGGACAATGTACAGGAAAATTAGAAAAAAAATTATTTGTGTTGATTGTTTTCAGCAATAAATTTATATGTTTTTGTTTAAATATGTTTATTTTAAATTTTTGTTTTACTAAGTGTTCAATAAATAATTTATAAAATATATACAGCCTTTCAAAATCATTTATCTTGCCATTGACACCTGTAATGGCATGAAAACCTTTAGCACAATTTCAGCGGTCATTTTGACCGCTTACCGTCGTTCTAGAGGGTAACATATGTCAGTCGTTCTAGTGTTAAAAAATTATTTGTTTAATTTTAGGGCATTTTAGATAATTACATAATTATATCTAAAATTCCCTGAAAATAAAATGTTTTGTTTTTTAATTTGCTTTTTTGGTCCCACCAATATAATCGTTCTGTTAATTGTTCATCGAAATGTTAAAATTGAAATGAATGAAGATAAAATGTAATGCTGTAATTATTTCTTTTTTTTTATAAAAAGTGGACCTTTATAATGTTGTTTTTTTTAATGTGAACAACCGTTAAACAAGATGTCATAAACATAACTTTTTAAATTCTGCAGACCCAAGGAGCATTAATTGAGAATTACCGTGAACTCAATTATCTAAATAAAATAGCACTTACAGATAAATAGAATTTTTCGATTCAATTGGGATGTCATCATAAATTAATTATTTAAATTTACATAAAATTACTGGTATAATTTTCATGATCTAAGGTTAATTAAATATTTAGAAGGTTGCTATTTTTGTCACATATTACATAATATTGTAGTTTACATTCGTCCTTCGCATCCACTTGTTATTAATTCATTTAACTTCTTTGTTCTGTATGAAATTTTGTACGGTCACCGATCTATGCAAGTTTGATTTTTAAAATAGTTTTTCGCATATTTTTCTGGAACGGTTCGTTGGACAGAAAAATGAGTATAACCACTTTTATAGGATTTCATATTCTGAAGAAGTTGTTAGTACAATAAAAATGTCTAGGACTGATCATTTTCACAGTATATATGTAAAAAAAGCTAAAGTTTTATGCCGATGTAGTCCATTTTTGAAATGTTATTTGCTATTACAATAAACACACCGTGTGCCAAATTTCTCTATGTCGACGCGTTCTCAGGCAGTATCCAAATATATATTGGAAAACGAAATATTTGTATGACAACCCTACGAGCGAGTTGTCGGATTTGTCTCATTTTCGAACTTAATTTTAATTTTTTTTTGCTTAAAGTCCGTGTACAAAATTTCAGCTCTCTAAGTATACGTGCTCTCGAGTTATCGTGCGCACTTTTGATATTATGCGTGGGTGTCCAATCCATTTTGCTCTACCATCATTATTTCTGAGCATACCGTATAGATTTCATCTAGGGTATAAAAATGTGCACATTAACACTTTTCGCGCCAAAATAATTGAAGGAATAGACTCACTTTGATTCTCGGATGATCGCAACTGATATGAATTCCCATGGGAATAAAAGCATTTTGCTACACAATGGAATAGACATGATTTATTGCTTACGTGCATACGGAATAGAACCATTTTAAACCGCATTTTCAAAACCAACTTATAAGACACTGGAACAATTTTGAGGCTCTCTACATTTTAGTAAGTTGTACAAACCAACAGTAAGTGACAGAATCAATCGTCAACTAATTTGTTTTAAAAAGTGGAGTAACTCGCCTTGAACTTAATAGACACAAATATTTTATTAATTACAAATTCGTGATGTAATACAAATTTAATTTTTGAGTATGCCCCCGCCCCGCATACCATAGGCTTTGCTGGCTATCAATCAGAAAGCTCCCTCCTGGCTTGCAAAAATTTTCTACAAAGACCAGAACGAAAATTATTTTACACTATAGCACCAAAACCACTCAATCACCTTATTACTAAGTAAACATAGAACGCCCAATGAATTACAGTCCTTAAACAAGTTTCCAACCGACAACGACGCGACACGATATAGCGTCCCTCTTACTCCGCGATCGGTCACATTTGAGAATACTTTAATCGATTTACTGTCATTTGATTAATGTTTCAACAGTTAAATCTGGCGAAGATAAATTGCCTGATAACGGTGTCAATGTAGTATCACCAGAATCAGTCTACAAGGTAATTTATCTGTGGTCGTGAAATACTTGTGGTTGGCAGCTTAATATAGCGTTACATTTATGTACAGTTAGGATTACGTTAGGAGAGTGCTCCGGAAGGAAAATTTCCGCTGTTTCGAGGTCATTTGTTAGAGGATAAGTCCTCATTAGGGATGAAAACTATGCCACTCCTTTCAGATAATTACATAAGGACGGGGCGAAATGGCGGAAACGAAATTTTCCCAGGAACTGTTGACGCTAATAGCAAGAGGTAAAACGGAAAGGGAGTAGTTTTTATATTACAAACAGCATACCTTGGGCACGCATATGACTAGAAATGAGAAACAGGATAGGTACTAAACAAAAGCTCTAAAATAAAAATATACTTAGAATGGTAGGAGCTTAGGAAGAAGAAGAGAGGAGTGAATACCTTTTTATTTTATATATTTTCATAAAAATTCTCGCATGAAATTTTGTTTTTTTACAGGATGTTGGAGGTGTGTTAGATGTCCTCTTCGTGGAAACAATTTGCTCGAAACAGATTTGCTTTAACAATGCAAATGCATCATTTATATGTAAGGAAATAATCCTTGAATCCTTCTTCATTAGTTAATTACATAAATTGAAAATTTGCAAAATTCACAATGGATAAAATAAATTGGAATTGAGTTGATGGAAACAGAAAAATGCTTGCGGTATGACAGAAATTTTCTGTATAATGACTATAATAAAAGAAAATTTCCACTACTGAAGCAATTAGAAATTCCATTTGAGGTAGCCAAAAGGAAATTGTAGACATTACAAGAAACACACAGCAAGGAGCGTGCAAAGCTTAAGAATTACAAATCAGGAGCAGTAGGTCAGTGACTCGTATTTTATACGATTCTGTTGGTTGCTTCGTTTCTTTGCGTGTACCTTCCTTTTCAAATAATTTCAAAGCCATGTGCTTCCCGTCTCCAAGAACCCAGATTAATAATTTCAATTTAAAAAGGTGCCTAATGGAACGCACACTGATTGATTTCAAAACATATTTAGTTACATGGAGGACAAACTATTTCTTTTACTAACTTTCTTCTGAAGCAATTCTTGATAGCCTTAATACTCGAAATGATGCGAAACACACGCCAAATACATTGTGTTGCAGAGTTATAGCAAAGTTAACTAAATAATAAGTTAAGAAGCAGGCGAGATTTCCGAGTGTTTTACATTTAAAATGTACACGGCAAGAAAAGGAAGAAAGAAAGAAAATATCATATAAAAATCAAACTCTCTTTAAAACTTTTATGAACAAAGACAAAAAATGTGAAAGCGCAGATTGCATGCAACAAAACAGGATGGCATTCATTTCGTAAATAAATGAGAAGGTGAGTTTTTAGGTTTTACTCTCAAAAAATGTTCCCGCGCTTTTGTGAAAACCGGTTTTCATGAAATATTGACAGTTTGGTCACATGTTGTTGTTGTAACGGACACATGTTGTTACTGTAATCCTATGATATTCGAACAGCACGTGCATTTGTTTACATTCGTTTTGCTCTGAACAGATTAAGTGGGAGAAACTCATGCTGCTCTGATATTTTCGGGAAAAAAGTAAATTTTATTTGAGAGAAGCCTTACACGTCCTTTCAGTATCTTGGCCAAAGCGAAATTTAGGTTTTTCTTAAAAAATTGAGGTACTGTGACCCGAAGTACATTATGATGAATAGTTTGATAGGATTTTGAGGGATTCAAAAAGATTTTGTCGTTCGGGTGATCTTACGTTCTCCCGATTTTTGTTTTTAACTCGTTGTCTACTATAGTGCATAGCCACGTTCTTTTCCTCCATTAATGCAAAAGACGAAAACATATGACATTACTTGATTCATTAAAAAAAACGAACAATTTTCAATATTGTTGGGCTGCTTCCTATCTTCTTATTAAGTTATCTTTGGTAAAAGTGAGAGAAATGTGTGATGGCAATACAACTCTTCCCTCTTGCAATCACTGAGGGACGTCATTGATGATTACTTTAACATTTTGAAGCAGTTTTTTGGGCTAATTTTTTTGTGATTTTTATTCATTTATTTATGCTTTAAATGAAATCCAGTGAGAAAATATCATTATGCATAGAGGAGCTTTACTGAGTAATAATCAAAAAGATTTCATATACGCTCTGAGGAGCCATGGGCTTCAAAGCGGGAAATCGCCAGGAAAATTGGTAAATCGCACCATGTCGTCAGGAATTATCTGACAGACGGCGCGAATTCTAGTTGTACAGTCCTACCCAGGAAGAAAAGGGGTACTAGGGGAACGAGATTTGAGGGGGATTTGTCTCCTTCCAATTTCACAATCTGTTGGTACAAATAAAAGCAAAATGCGGGTATCAGCGCATAAATCAACTATTTGTCAAACTCTAAAGTGCAATTTGAACACCAGAGATATTATGCAAAAGGCGCCATGTCTCGAAGCAAACCACAAGCTCCCCCGTCTCCCGTTTGAACTTATCTGAGTGCTCCAACACTATTCCCAGTGAACTCTCGACACTGAGTCAGTTATTATGCTTAAATATGAGCAATAACTGGAAAGAAGTTAATCGTAGCCGCAAAAGACTGTATCAACGCCATGGACATTGGCTTAAACTGGAGATTTGCTTCCCAGAAAGTTTGAGAAAAGCTGTACCACCCCACCACCAACCGTTGAAGAAGACCAGCCTGGCCCTAGTCTTTCTCAAAGCAGACCGAGCAAAATTTTCGAAGAAGTTTCGCTCAAGACGAAGAGAAGATGTATTGCGCAGCTCATATCTTGTAGAACAACGGAAAAGTTGTAATTTACTGATGATATGTCTGCTGATACATCAAACGAAGTTCACATGTCTGCATTTCTAAGCACGCTCCAGCTACTTATCGGAACGCATATATAATACATAGGACTGCGGTAAACGCTGTGCACCAGAACTGCTTTCCTAGCCTAAATCAAATAAATCAAGAAAAAATGCTTTCCTACCTTTGTCGATAACGGCAACTGAAGATTCTGCAGAAATGGATCTACAGGACCTTATTAAAACTGCAGCTCAAAGCTTGGTAAACGTGGCCGATTCGGAGTTCTGGCCACAACCAGTACAAACAAAAGTTAGGGATTGATTGTGACAATACAGATGGATATCTGGAAGCGATGGCCAATCGAAGAACATCGTTGACACTTTACTACAGGCCAATGAAATTGGCAGTGTAAGCAATACCTTAACGGATATAAACGCTACATCGAAATATACTATATGCAGAAGAGCAACACCAAAAGATATGAATACTCAAAATGATTCGAACCGTCCACCTTAACACATTCGGGGCAGTGCAAATAAAGAAATTATTGGCAATAATAAAAAACATATTCAAGCTGATTTTAAATCGAAAATGGTCTTAATAAAAACAAATCGTAGTCGGGATATTGCTCTACTAATGATATCAATACAGACCTTTAAAATTCCAAGTACAACTCTATCAGTAGCAAAACGTTGACTTAAAATCTTTTAAGTACAAGTAGCGGTACAAGTTCCGATACTGCTACTTAAAATTTTGTTAACCACAAGTCCAGGTACTGGTACTTATAAGTCCCATATATAAGTACCCTATAAATACCAAAGTACGCACTTACTACTAATTCGGCCATAACGTGCAGTACTTTAGCTCTGTACCTGCGAAGGCGTAATTAAATAATATACACGAGCTGAAGTACTTCTCGTTATGGCGGTATTTATAGTAAGTCGTACTTGGGTACTTATTACTTAACCTTCTATATCGGATTTGTAGTAAGTCCTACTTGGGTACTTATAGGGTACTTAAGCTTATATATGGGACATGTAAATACCAGTACCAATACCTGGACTTGTACTTCGACAATTTATAAGTACCGCTATCGGAACTTGTTCATGAAAAAATTTTAAGTACCAGTACCGGTACTTGTACTTAAACAAAATTTAAACCCAGGTTCTGGTTCAAATTTTCCATCATTCTAAATAAATTTAGAGTAGATACTGTTACAAGACATCGGACAATTATGTATAAATCTGTATAAGTAGTATGTATTACATACCTAGCATTCGTCCTCATACATGGCTGTGAGATAATCGATTCGGTCTCCTTGATTAGAGGCAAAACAGGGAAGCAAAGCCCGATTATCTCATACTCGTAAAATTTGAGAACGAATTCGAACAAAGTCTTGATAATGGTTCTTTCGTTGTCTTCATGTCATATGAAACTAGATAATAAGGCACAAATCTACCTCATATGAGAACAAGAGCAGTCTTCGTCAAACATATGACTAGATATAGGAGTAAGCAGTGATGAAGATGCCTTACAGTCAAATTAGCTCTAGGTATATTAAATGCTTAGGACAAAAATGATCGGGTATAATTTAATTTTAGATAGCGTTTAAGTCTTATAATATTTTTATATTAGATTTAATTAATTTAAATATAATGGCATACATATACATTTGCTTCCTAAACCATTTTTGTTATTAGCCCACTCTACCCCTGCCAAAATGAAAACAATTTTATATAATCAATCGCCTGTACTTTATTAGTTTGCTATTTCGTTGTCCTCACATATATTTTTCATAGTATAGAAATATATTATAATTTATTACAGCACTAAAACTGAGCTATGATTTTTATCCTCCGAATAGTGGTAGAGCTACTAATAATTAATAAATAATAGTTATTCATTTTTGTGGATTTTCTTTATTGTTAAATTAAGTAAAGTTAAATTCAGCACTCATTTTGTACATTCCCACATCTTTCAACCGAATTACTCCAAAAGTACCGTTTTAACGGTAAATATTTTCTTGGTGTCAGCGATACCAAAAGGTTAGAATTTTTTTTCCATCACACATTTATCTCTCTTTTACTACAGAGGGGGATACGATTGCATGGTGCATCTATAACATTGCAACGCAGTATATTTTCAAGTAATTCTTCTGGTGCAAGGTATATTTCATGAATAATCAAATTTTTGTTATTGACGGACTGACTTTACTAAATATATAGCTTCATATAGCAAACGTATCCTCTATTACAACCTGGATAGATATATTCATATCTTCTACGGGAAGTAGTTGTGCTTCTCGAGTATTGACAATCTACAGTTTGCATAGATCCCACCATCGGAGTACCGTCCTATTACACAAATATTTACATTGATGAACTTATAGTTTCCATCTCTTAAGCGAGATAAGCGCAATACTGTGTGAATCTAGTTATAATATAAATTTACAATATTTGCAGGTACCTTTACGTAAATGTGCTCTTGTCATCTAAAAAAATTATTTGAATTTATTTAACGGAGCTTTAACATCGTATTCCGAATAGAGGTGATAAGCATATTTGGAACCTAAATGTAGATACATACCTGCATGGATTGAAAAGAGGTTGAGAACTGTAATGCTCTTTAGAACTTAGGCCACTACAATGGCCCATTGTTCACCATATGTATATACGTAATTTAAATTTATTAAATTAACAGATGGGCCGTACCAAGCAAGTAGACTCAAAGCTCTCTTTACTTGATATTATCTCAATTTGATTTTCATTAATTACAGCATTTCTTTAGTATCTTAGGTCATGAACCTCCTTGAGCATTGTAAGCAATTTCCATAAAGACCAAGAAAAACATCATTGCTCTCACCAGCAACAAAACCGTTCAATCACGTTCTTACTAAGTAAATAAAGACGTCCATTGAATTATGTACATACCTTAAACAAATTTACAACCGACCTTGTTCCCCCTCCTCTCCCGAAGTTAGCATCATGATTGGGCACATTTAAAACTTCTTTAATCGATTTCGAGTCATTTGATTAATGTTTCAATGGGTAAATCTGGTCAAGATAAATTGCCTGATAAGGGCGCAATGTAGTATCACAAAAATCAGTATAAATGGCAATTTAGCCATAGTCGTGAAACATTTTTGGTGAGAGCTTAATACCTTTATATTTATTCTGGGATTTCACAAACAAGAAAACTCTAAATGGAGAATTAGCTCTTTTCCAAGCTCTTAATGTAAAATATAACTGTCATTAGGGATGAAAGATAAAGTACGTCCTTGAAATCATTACGAGCAGGTTGTATTAGTGAAATAAATTGTTGCTAGAATATTCATATCGTCAGTATTATTGGTGTCCAATAAATAGATTTAAGAGTAATTATAAGTTCATTGATTTCCTCTATATATATATATATGAAAGTATGAAAGAAATTGGTAGCCGTAATGTCAATAATAAACACAATAAGACGACGCTTCAGAAGAAGTTGTTTTTACTTTCCTCAGTTCTTCTATTGAACATGTACATATTTTGTTTCTTTTTAGATAGCGAGATGAATTTCAGGCTCAGAGTTCATCTATCTATCTAAAAAATAAAGCAATATATGTATGTACCTATATGTTCTCTATGATGATAGAGAGATTTGATCCTAGGGGCCTTTGCTTGATAGACTTTATGGACAATCACTGGCCTAAGTATATGTGACTAGAAAAAAAATACAGCCAGTTTCAGATTTCCTTACTCCCAATATGGATTTCTAACTTTTAATGGATAAAGAAAGCGTAGGTTGTAGTTATTTATCTATGTTGAGCAAAACGGAGGGCAGCAGGAAAACCACTGCCACAACATGTACAGGTACACTCACGGTGATCTCGGTAATGAACTTCTGCAATTCAGCTAATACTCTGATCCTCTTAGATGAGGTTGAGTTGAAGGTCAATGAACGTCGCGGATAAGACCAGCAGTGATATGAACCCTAAAATAATTCAGCAATGCCGACTTTAAATTTTAGAATAAAGACACAGTTTAGAAAGTAATCTGTGTGAGATCTATTATCGAATGGGACATTGAGCTTATACAATATCGTGGATTTAATAAAATCCGCTTGAATGTTGCAAGAGAATAAATTTGTTTTAAATATCAGAAGACACTAAGGATAATCCTATGTGCGACTACGAGGTGTTCGATTTCATTTCTAGAAGAGATATTGCCGCCTTTACGGCTAAAATGAACGATAAAATCAACCACAAGAACACCGGGCTTAAAAATATTCTGGGATAATATGGAAAGAGATAAAGCACAAATGCCTGTATAGATTTATAGCTCTCATCAGGTTATTCTGAATGGTTTGTATGAGCTTTAATAACAAAAACATACACATCAGGTGTTATGGAATTATGTTGAGGGTGATGTACTTCGGACGTTAAGTCCAGACTGCCAGCATGAGCTGACAGATCACCCGATAACAGCGTTGTATACAGGACGGCACGCTAGTCCACCTCGACTATTGGCGGCGAGTGTGGGGGGGGGTTCCACAAAACAACCTGCCGCTGTTACCAACCATATGCAAAACGAGATATCGTGCCTTCAACAAACGAACAGCTAGCACACACTCGGACCTGGAGGGACCCTTACGTCACTTAGCTGTATCTAGGTGGAAGGCGTAGGTGTTCTACCTTCCTTTGCCAGCCCCATCCTCCCGTTTGACTTTGGGTGGCACTGTTTTCCCAAGTCCTTTCTCGATACGACGCAAGACCACTGGAGGCTTTTTTCTTTTCTAATTTCCTTCTTGATGCACCAACCATCTGCTTTCTGCTTTCTGCGAATTCCTAAAGTATTTTATTTATTGGATGTGACTCTACCAAACTTAATCAGAATTATTACCTTTCTGGGCCCGATGTCGTTGAGGAATTTCGATAATTATAATTCCTGGAATTTCTTCCATGCACACTTGTTCACTAAATATAACATGTTAATGGTCTTCTTCTTCTTTGTCACCGCTGTCACGTCGCATGTCACACGAGCTTGAGAGTAAACGCATTTCTCTCGGCCGGGGTGCGTTCAATTTTTGTGTTTTGACGCAGCCGGCCTACACGCTTCAGTACGTCGTGTAGCATATTGCTATATGCAATACGCTACGACCATAACACAGGTTCCGTACATAATATTCGATAGTGCATACATTTTCGTAGGTTTTCACAAGGGTAACGTTGATATTTAAATCCCAATTACATTTCATTGTCTATCTGTCAGTTGAATAAATGCGGATTTACTTACATTTTTCCCACCAAGTAAGTATGTAAGGAGTTTTACCGAACCGTACAAATAGTTTGGAAAATAATTGTAAAATATTTATATGGCAGCCAAAAAGTTTGAGTTTTTACTTAAATAATTGGGGAATTATGATGAATTGTAGAAATTTTTATTGTACGAAAAAAAAGTTTTCCAAAGGAATTCTAATGCGGTATTTTAAAAGAGGGGAGCTCCCTCCAACTAATTGTAGTATCGGGATGTGTGTCATCTCATTGATAACAAAAAAACAGAATTTCAAACCAAAAAGTCTATTGCCACTTAAGTTAATTATTACATTCGAATATACTCACGTAGGCCTTCGATTTTACTTTCAAGAGACAGGTTGAGAAATGTACAAATACCGAAAGGCCTATTGGCTATAAAGTTTAAATGATGAAGCTAAAGGTGCAACACAGACGTCCCCCACTCTTACCACCACGCCTTGATCGTGAAATAAAATAGGACATTAAAATCTATAACTAATCTGACTATCGAACTAGAAAGAGTTGCGTCAAGTATATTCTTGTAACTCATTTATCTGGCTCTTCCGATTTCATTCATAGAGAAACAGTCCACGATCACGTTGACATTATGGACTACAGGGTATACTTATTAAGCTCGCGAGACAAATATTTACTTACGAAAAAGGTGAGATGGACACCATTCGATTCATTTGAGCTAGCTCACTTTATGGTGTCTTCCTAGTTCAACTACACGTGGAAAAATACTACCTCTTTTAATAAAATTTTCCGGGGCAATTACCTATACTACCACAAGACTGGAAAAAAGTTATAGGAGTTTTGATACCCAAAATAGTAAAAAAATTTGCTTCGAGAAGCGAAACGATATTATTCCCAAGCAGTTTACTTATCTAGAAATATCCCACCAAACTTTAGTTAAAGACCTTGAAAATCCCATGAGACAAAGGCAATGGCACCACGTGCAATTGAATACATAATGGAAGCCTTCGACAATACTTCCATGATATGATTAAACTAAGGGTACTGAGAAAGGTTCAGCAACGATAATATAACTACAATGTTTGTAACTGTTCCGTTACAATAAATAAAGCTATAGACTACCTAGAAGGAAAGTCCTCTCTCGTCTTCTACATTCTATCGTAATAAAAGATCTTCTATAGTAATTCGGTACAAACATTTCCTTGTAATTTCCGGGCCTTTTTCAAATGATCCATCCTACAGTCCGCAAGAGGTGCTAAAATATATCGAATCATAAATTCTAATAAAACAATATATTTACGAAAAAAAAAGTATTTAAAACTTGTGGCTGCAGTAGGAAAACAAGCTTTTCAAAGAAACTGAAGTATCTCGAAGTTATACTCTTGACAAGAAACTTTGCAAGAACCATGAGATTACTCTACTAATACGTGTCTTCCCTATGTTGTCAGAGCTTGGGGATTAAAAGTAAGTAAGTAAGAGTAAAATTATATCAGGATTAGAACCATGGTCAATTAAGCAGCCCTCACATGATGCTCAAAAACTAATCAGAAGAAAATTGAGTCCTATCAACAACAAATTCAACGATTGTAATATATATATAGGTGAGAGATCTGAACTCAACCAAAGGGGGGATGTCGGTTGTAAAAGGATAACTCAACTTTTCACTTTCAAATATAAAATGTTCATTCAATATATTACTGGTAAAAACTTGGAAAAAATTCAATCAAAATTCAATACACTTAAACTACCCCATCACAGTGAATTCAGTCTAAACTTATACCTACTAATACTATTTAAAAATTTAATTTAATCCAAAATAAAAAATAAAAATAAATAAAATAAATATTTGAAGCTGTCCCCAAGCGCTTTCCTTAAATCTGAAATTAAGAAGAAGAATGTTCCTTTAATTCACATGATTTAAAAATTCATAAAGCAAACTTATGAACAAAATGAAATTTTGATATATATGCATAGAATAAACAATTGAAGTCTTGTGCCATGTAGGCGTAAAAATAGATGTTTCTGTGTTGCCCGTGTGAACACGATAGCAGTAGCAGAACTAGATGTCTCATCAGATGTGAATGAAACAGAAGTAAAATTTCTGCAGCAGGATAAAATTCCTGCTTAGGTGAGGGTTAGAAATGAAGCAGAATCCTGCAGCAGGAGTAAATTCCTACTTAGATGGAAAGAAAAGATGAAGCAGAAGTTAATTTCTGCAGCAGGAGTAAATTTCTGCAGCAGGAGTAAATTTCTGCAGCAGAAGTAAATTCCTACTTAGATAGAAGGAAAAGGTAAAGCAGAAGTAAATTTCTGCAGCAGGAGTAAATTCCTGCTTAGATGGAAGAAAGCGGTGAAGCAGAAGTAAATTCCTAGTTAGATGGAAGCAAAAATTAGACTTTTCACAAAGGATGGGCAATCGATTAAATTCTGGTGGAGGATGTGTTCAGAGTAAATTCTGAATAAAGAATGAGATGATTCTGCCAAGTCAAGTCAAGTGTTCTTCACACGCGATTAACGAAATAAAACGAATTATGGCGAATTTATTACCGAACCGATATGCCGGGATATTTGAAAATGTTTACGTACAGGCTTTTATTTTGGCCTAGTATTCACTTTTGTCTTTGATTCACTTTGAACTTTAATTGTTCGAATATATATTAACTTAAGGTTACACGATGTCGAAATTATTACAGCCTGTTGCGCGACGGCAAGCTGTGTTCTTGTCTGTTATTTGATAAGTTTGGAATTTAGAGGAATAGGGAAGTTGTGGAATGTTAGAGATTTCTCTAACTTGTTGTAAGTTTGTAACGAACCATTTTGATTCGTTCATAATTTAATATCTAATTTTCTTGTAAAACAAAATACGGCCCTGACTTTACCTTACCAAATACATCCCTGACTTCGCATATGATTCCAGTTGCATTCGTTTCGCCATTCGACAAGTTCCCAGTTATATATGCCCCGCCACTCAACCCAGCTTTGAGGGAAGCTTTAGAGCTTTGAAGCTTCCAAGGGTATATAAGTCCCAGCACAAGACCTGACGAGTTAGTCTTTTCCCGGACTCAACCGAGTAAGGTCCTCTCGGTACCTTACATTTAACTGCCGTGCCGTATGGCTGTAGCTATATTCCTCCTCCAGCTGCCGTGCCGTATGGCTGTAGCTATATTCCTCCTCCAGCTGCCGTGCCGTATGGCTGTAGCTGATTTCTTATATGTTCCCGTACCGTTTCCTCCTTCTAGCTGCCGTGCCGTATGGCTGTAGCTATATTCCTCCTCCAGCTGCCGTGCCGTATGGCTGTAGTTGATTTCCTATAATATTCCTGTGTAATTGCCGTGCCGTATGGCTGTAGTTATATATGTCCGCGTACCGTTTCCTCCTCCAGCTGCCGTGCCGTATGGCTGTAGCTCTGTTCCACATAATATTCCTATGTAACTGCCGTGCCGTATGACTGCAGTTATATATGTTCCCGTACCGTTTCCTCCTCCAGCTGCCGTGCCGTATGGCTGTAGCTGTTACCATACCTAAATATTCCTTCTAGCTGCCGTGCCGTATGGCTGTAGCTATATTCCTCCTCCAGCTGCCGTGCCGTATGGCTGTAGTTGACTTCCTATAATATTCCTGTGTAACTACCGTGCCGTATGGCTGTAGTTATATATGTTCCCATACCGTTTCCTCCTCTAGCTGCCGTGCCGTATGGCTGTAGCTTTTACCCTACCTAAATATTCCTTCTAGCTGCCGTGTCGTATGGCTGTAGCTATGTTCCACATAATATTCCTGAGTAACTGCCGTGCCGTATGGCTGTAGTTATATCTGTTCCCGTACCGTTTTCTCCTCCAGCTGCCGTGCCGTATGGCTGTAGCTGTTACCCTACCTAGATATTCTTTCTAGCTGCCGTGTCGTATGGCTGTAGCTATGTTCAACATAATATTCCTGTGTAACTGCCGTGCCGTATGGCTGTAGTTATATAAGTTTCCGCCCCGCTTCCTCCTTCAGCTGCCGTGCCGTATGGCTGTAGCTGTTAACCTGTCTGATCATTTGCCCAGCTCCCAGTAAGCACAATCTACTAATATCTGTAACGAACAACTAAATCTATCTCTCTCTCTTCGGCAGTACAAATGTATATATGTATAAATAGAAAATATTATGTATTAATAAGATTAAGGAAAATACACTCTGTATAGGATAAGATCCGTAAAATAAAGAAATATTTTATTTTGTAACTAAGTCTTCTCAATTATTTAAACCTTGGACTACTCCAGAGCTCCCGGCAACCCCTCCCATTGGGACCACAGTAGAGAAGGTCGTTACAAAATTGGCGCCCGAGCAGGGACCAGAAAATAATCAGCCGAGGGTCCGAAAAACGGTAGACCCATTTAAAGAGAGAGAGAGAGAGAGAGAGAGGAAGTATACACTGCATATAATATACTAGTTCCTGACACGTACCAGGCAGTTGATAACTAACAGTCAAACTGTGCACATCTTGAGGTTCATAACCAGCAACCGAAGTAAATATTTTATAAAATACTAGTTCCTGTCACGTACCAAGCAGTTGATCACTAACAGTTAAACTGTGCACATCTTGAGGTTCATAACCAGCAGCCGAAGTAAATATTTATAAAATAATAGTTCCTGACAAGAACCAGCCAGTTGATTACCAGCAGTCAAACCGTGCACATCTCGAGTAAAAGAATTCGTAGCCAGCAGTCGAACCAAAGTTTTTATGGATAATGACCGAAAAAAGGAATATGGACACCGTGAAGCACCTGCGAAAGCCTGAACTTGTGTCAGAATTAGAATTTTACAATCTACCAACCAAGGGAAATATAGATACGCTCCGAAAAAGGCTGATGGCACATCTCAACAGCCTACCATGCGACAACCAGCAATGCGAACCGGACAACGGAAGCCGAGAAAAATATGTCAACCCGACAGTAAACGATGCCAAACCAGAAGAAAATGGTACGTCTATGTCATCTCCTGAGCTCGTGGATCGAGTACGTAAATGAGGCACACACTACGATGGTGGTAAAGACGTTTATGGATTTTTAGAACGGGTGGAGGAACTCACGGAAGCTTACGGAATTCCTAAAAACAGTCTCTTGCGAGCATTACCAGAACTGCTAAGGGGAAAGGCACAGCTTTGGTACCGCAATAACCAAACCAATTGGAACACATGGAATGAATTTATTGACGAATTAAAAAAACACTTCCTCCCTCCCCGGTACCAGCTCAAGTTGGAGGAAGAATTCCGATCAAAATGCATGGGACAGAACGAAGGTATCCGTGAATATATTTCCGCCATGCAAACACTAAGTAGACGCATTGGTATGACAACACCAGAACTACAAATGGAGCGCATATATATAAACTTAAGACCGGAATATCGCTTGTATATCCGCCGCCAAGATTTCAGCACCATCACCGAACTTCAGACTTTGGGTGAAGAGTACGAATCGATCCGAGCAGAACAAGGTGGTTACCGTTCCTCAATAACCAGAGAAGTTTCAACACGAGTTCGGCCATTGTTCTCCTCTACCACAGTGCATCCCAGATATAATAAAAATACTTGCTGTTGGAAATGTGGTGATGAAGGTCACACTCGTTTTCAGTGCCAGAAACGTCCGAGACTATTCTGTTCACGGTGTGGTACATTGGGAATTTATAGCAAAAATTGTCAATGCCAGGGAAACGAAAGTCGGACCGTGGAAAACCGAACAAGCCCCTACGGTCCAAACGGAAACGGGCACCAGTAAACAGTTCCAATAAAAACAGCATAGATAAAGACAACCGACCTTTCGTACAAATCAAAATTTTTAACAAAAATTTCACCGCCTTACTAGACACCGGAACTATGCTGTCTTATGTGGGAAACAAAATGACCGGAATTTGCAAACAACACAACGCCAAAGTTATCAAAGTACCAAAACATAAAATTTGTTTAGCCAATGGAACATTTGATAACGTCTCAGAAGCCATATCATTAAATTTTGAGATTAACGAATGGAAAGGGAATCATGATTTCCATATATTACACACACTAACTCCAGAAATTATGATTGGAATGGACCTGTTACATAAGTGCGGCCTAAAAATGCTGTTGTCCAACATACCAGAAATTACAAACACCAGTAACATCCCAGAAGTGACCACTATCCAGCAGGTCGAAATAAATACTTTATCCGAAGCCCAGATGTTAAGGGGATTTCTAGAGACAGAGCTAGTGAAATTTGACAAAATAAAAGGTACAACAACGTTAGTAGAACACAAAATTCGATTAAAAACGGACCAACCAATTAAACACAGATACTTTCCAAGAAATCCAGCTATGCAGAATATAATAAATACCGAAGTAAATCGCATGTTATCCGAAGGTGTAATCGAGCCAGCCAGTAGTCCATATAGTTCACCAGTGGTATTAGCACGAAAGAAAAATGGAACATACCGTTTTTGCATTGATTTCCGGAAGATCAACGAGATCTCAATAAAAGATGCATACCCGTTACCTCAAATCAATCACATTCTAGATAAATTGAGGGAGGCAAAATATATTTCAACACTGGACCTGCACCAGGGCTATTGGCAAGTACCATTAGCTACCGAAAGTAAACCCATTACTGCATTTACCGTACCAAGCAGGGGATTATTCCAGTTTAAAGTTATGCCATTCGGACTACATTCCGCACCAGCCACATTCCAACGTTTGCTAGATACCGTGATTGGACCAGAAATGGACACCAGAGCTTTTGTATATCTTGACGATGTAATTATCCTCGGGAAAACCTTCGAGGAACACTTAGATAACTTAAAAGAGGTATTCAGCCGTCTCCGAAAAGCGAATCTGCGTTTAAATCCAGATAAGTGTAACTTTTTCCAACAGGAATTAATATACTTGGGACATTCAGTTACGTCACAAGGAATCAAAACCGACCCAGAGAAAGTCAAGGCAATAGTTGAAATATCAGCACCAACTACACTGAAACAACTTCGCCAATTCCTGGGCATAGCTTCTTGGTATAGACGTTTCCTCCAAAATTTCTCAAAAATCGTAGTTCCCCTGAATCTTCTGTTAAAGAAGAAACAGAAATGGATATGGGGACCAGAACAAGAGAAATCATTCCAGACCCTGGAGAAAAACCACCACCAAACAATACATCTATAGCCGAGGACGCGTCAACAACTAAAAATATTTCTCCGTCAAAAATACTGCCGCAAGAAACTACAAAAGATGGGAATCTACTACAACTGGATTTAAGCATCTCTAGTGATGAATCATCTTTCGAAATACTACCAGAACAGCATGACAAAGTAAGCGATGCCCCATTAGTGATATTTCCGCTTACGGAAATATCATAAAATACACCACCAGTAACCTCGCCATCTGAAAATATTCCACTTATGGAAATATCACCTCAGGAAACTACAGAGGAGGTAATTCTATTCAAGCACCACAAGTGACCAATCATCCTTCGAAGTAAAAACCATACCATCAGACGAAGTAAACAATACCCCGCCAATAAGATTTCCTCTTATGGAAATACCGCAAAGTGAAAATCAACCAGAAGACGAACACTGGATTAAGAATTCAAATCCTGCCGTCTACGGAATCCGTAAAACATGGAGTGAGGTCTTTAATAACCGTAAACGAGTGACTCACATTATTAACCATCAACGCCATACATTCCTCTGTACTAGAAAGGGAGAGATATTGGTTCACCGAAACCGTCCAGTCAACCAGTAATCAACAATTACCACAACCGAATGAAGTTAATTATTTTATTTTAGGTATGTATTAGTTGTAGTTTGTGAACAAATAAATTTGAGTTTTGTGTTATAATAATTGAATTGTATTAGGGAAACTGGTGTTTTATTTTATTTTTATCCGCTACCGAAGAGAGGGGAAGATGTAACGAACCATTTTGATTCGTTCATAATTTAATATCTAATTTTCTTGTAAAACAAAATACGGCCCTGACTTTACCTTACCAAATACATCCCTGACTTCGCATATGATTCCAGTTGCATTCGTTTCGCCATTCGACAAGTTCCCAGTTATATATGCCCCGCCACTCAACCCAGCTTTGAGGGAAGCTTTAGAGCTTTGAAGCTTCCAAGGGTATATAAGTCCCAGCACAAGACCTGACGAGTTAGTCTTTTCCCGGACTCAACTGAGTAAGGTCCTCTCGGTACCTTACATTTAGCTGCCGTGCCGTATGGCTGTAGCTATATTCCTCCTCCAGCTGCCGTGCCGTATGGCTGTAGCTATATTCCTCCTCCAGCTGCCGTGCCGTATGGCTGTAGCTGATTTCTTATATGTTCCCGTACCGTTTCCTCCTTCTAGCTGCCGTGCCGTATGGCTGTAGCTATATTCCTCCTCCAGCTGCCGTGCCGTATGGCTGTAGTTGATTTCCTATAATATTCCTGTGTAATTGCCGTGCCGTATGGCTGTAGTTATATATGTCCGCGTACCGTTTCCTCCTCCAGCTGCCGTGCCGTATGGCTGTAGCTCTGTTCCACATAATATTCCTGTGTAACTGCCGTGCCGTATGGCTGCAGTTATATATGTTCCCGTACCGTTTCCTCCTCCAGCTGCCGTGCCGTATGGCTGTAGCTGTTACCATACCTAAATATTGCTTCTAGCTGCCGTGCCGTATGGCTGTAGCTATATTCCTCCTCCAGCTGCCGTGCCGTATGGCTGTAGCTATATTCCTCCTCCAGCTGCCTTGCCGTATGGCTGTAGCTGATTTCTTATATGTTCCCGTACCGTTTCCTCCTTCTAGCTGCCGTGCCGTATGGCTGTAGCTATATTCCTCCTCCAGCTGCCGTGCCGTATGGCTCTAGTTGATTTTCTATAATATTCCTGTGTAACTGCCGTGCCGTATGGCTGTAGTTATATATGTCCCCGTACCGTTTCCTCCTCCAGCTGCCGTGCCGTATGGCTGTAGCTCTGTTCCACATAATATTCCTGTGTAACTGCCGTGCCGTATGGCTGCAGTTATATATGTTCCCGTACCGTTTCCTCCTCCAGCTGCCGTGCCGTATGGCTGTAGCTGTTACCATACCTAAATATTCCTTCTAGCTGCCGTGCCGTATGGCTGTAGCTATATTCCTCCTCCAGCTGCCGTGCCGTATGGCTGTAGCTATATTCCTCCTCCAGCTGCCTTGCCGTATGGCTGTAGCTGATTTCTTATATGTTCCCGTACCGTTTCCTCCTTCTAGCTGCCGTGCCGTATGGCTGTAGCTATATTCCTCCTCCAGCTACCGTGCCGTATGGCTGTAGTTGATTTCCTATAATATTCCTGTGTAACTGCCGTGCCGTATGGCTGTAGTTATATATGTCCCCGTACCGTTTCCTTCTCCAGCTGCAGCTCTGTTCCACATAATATTCCTGTGTAACTGCCGTGCCGTATGGCTGCAGTTATATATGTTCCCGTACCGTTTCCTCCTCCAGCTGCCGTGCCGTATGGCTGTAGCTGTTACCATACCTAAATATTCCTTCTAGCTGCCGTGCCGTATGGCTGTAGCTATATTCCTCCTCCAGCTGCCGTGCCGTATAGCTGTAGTTGACTTCCTATAATATTCCTGTGTAACTACCGTGCCGTATGGCTGTAGTTATATATGTTCCCGTACCGTTTCCTCCTCTAGCTGCCGTGCCGTATGGCTGTAGCTTTTACCCTACCTAAATATTCCTTCTAGCTGCCGTGCCGTATGGCTGTAGCTATGTTCCACATAATATTCCTGAGTAACTGCCGTGCCGTATGGCTGTAGTTATATCTGTTCCCGTACCGTTTTCTCCTCCAGCTGCCGTGCCGTATGGCTGTAGCTGTTACCCTACCTAGATATTCTTTCTAGCTGCCGTGTCGTATGGCTGTAGCTATGTTCAACATAATATTCCTGTGTAACTGCCGTGCCGTATGGCTGTAGTTATATAAGTTTCCGCCCCGCTTCCTCCTTCAGCTGCCGTGCCGTATGGCTGTAGCTGTTAACCTGTCTGATCATTCGCCCAGCTCCCAGTAAGCACAATCTACTAATATCTGTAACGAACAACTAAATCTATCTCTCTCTCTTCGGCAGTACAAATGTATATATGTATAAATAGAAAATATTATGTATTAATAAGATTAAGGAAAATACACTCTGTATAGGATAAGATCCGTAAAATAAAGAAATATTTTATTTTGTAACTAAGTCTTCTCAATTATTTAAACCTTGGACTACTCCAGAGCTCCCGGCAACCCCTACCATTGGGACCACAGTAGAGAAGGTCGTTACAAGTTGAAGACCGGCGTTTCTTCCAACATGGTGAGAAATATCCCGAAAGTCTGGAATGGTCCAGCGTTGATAAATCCCACGATGATCGAGATGCCTGGATGTTGTCCTATCCACGATGGTGGCTTCCTGCACTAGTGAAAAAAGTAAATCTTTCGCCCAGGTAATAAATGATTCTCGTTTCCGAGTTGATTAGGTGCAGAGGTGATAAGTAGTGGTAGCTTTCAACTTGAAGTTGCGTTGAAAGCTGGCTAATGAGGGGGTAGGATGTTGAGAGACCTTCTCAAGTTGTTTGACCGCGAGAGAAAGGAGATAGTCCTCGATTGGAGTGATGTTTGCACTGTCATACAAAAAGGTGTTGGGAAAGTAGTGTCCGTCAGGTTTTCTGTACACTCCTGTATAGGCCCTTAGGATCTTTCTTTCGAGGGCGCTAATTTGCTTCATATAGGATGGCGAAATGGTGTGCCAGATGGGGAAGCAATAGCATATGATTGGGCGGATGAGCTGTTTATATATAAGCAGCTTTGTATCTTTCGGGAGACCGTTTCTCCTTCTGATAATAGGGTTGAGTAGGGAGTAAGCGTAGTTTGCTTTCGTCATGGTTAGCTTGGCGTGGTTGTTGAATTTCAACAGATTATTGAAAGAGACACCAAGATATTTGGCCTTCTTTGAAGGCTGGAGCTTTTCGTTATTGACTTCAATTTCTATGTTGTTGGCTCGTGTGGCGAGATTGGGTCTTCCCCTTGTGGAGGGGTTTCGGATGAAAATCATTTCAGATTTGTTAAGGTTGATTTTGATGCCCCATTTTCTGTAGAACTCGTCAAGTTTGAGGACATGCCGCTCCACTTTCGTAGCAACGAAATTGGATGACATGGAGTGAGCGTACGTAAGGGAGTCATCAGCATAAAATAGTGTGGTGGAATTTGAGACGTTGGCAGGCTGGTCATAGGTCAAAAGATTGAAGAGAGTTGGTCCGAGGACCGAACCTTGGGGGACACCAGCACTGCCTGATATTGCCTGAGATTTGACATTCTCAATTTCTATGTAGAAATTCCGGGATGACAGAAAGCTATGTATAACCCGGGTGAGATAAGGCGGGAACTTGAGGTTTATAATTTTGGTTATTAGCCCGTTTGTCCAGGCTGAGTCAAACGCTTTCTCTACACCAAGGAAGCAGCCTACTGTCTGCTCCCTTTTGTTGAGGGCATTTGTGTAATCAGAGAGGAATTTGAGCAAAGCGTGAAAAGTGGAGTGCTGGGGCTTGAAGCCGAATTGGGTATCTTGCCTGATATTAAGGTCGAGGCAGGTATTTTCAATGTGTTGACGGACTATTTTTTTCGATAAGTTTGCCCAGGTTTGACAAAAGAGAGATTGGGCGCAACTCATTAAGGTTTCCTTTTTTGGGAATTGGAACTATGCGCGCGGTTTTAAAGACATCAGGAAAGTAAGAATTATTGAGGCAATTATTGAAGATAATTGTCAGAAATTCTATGGCGACAGGTGGGAAGTTTTTGATGACTTTGTTTGAAATGTTATCTGGTCCGGCGGACTTTTTACCTCTGATAGGCCTGATTAGGGCGAAAACGTGAGCAGGATTTGAAAAGATACTTAAATCATCCAGATTTAAGGACGTGTTTGTGGAATTAAAGATTGTGGCGGAGGATCCCACTGCCTGTGCAGTGAAGTCATCAACGGTCGCGTCTACATTGGTCCTAAAATTTGCATCGCTTAGAGATGAGTTGTCTTTGAAAGTGGATTGGAAATATTCCGCGAAGGCGGTGCATTTTTCGTGGGGGAGATTGTAAGCATTCGAACCTCTTAAGATGGTTTTGGGGAGTTTTGTTTTCCTGCTTCAGAGCCTATTTATGTCCTGAAAGCAGTGTGGACCGGGTTGAATGGAGGCCAGCTTATTCCTAAACTCTTGATCGAGAAACATTTTCGTTTATTCCTCAATAATTGTTGACAAGCAATTAATTTGCGATAACAGGGTTCTGTAGGCTGGGTTGTGGCTATTAAGGGTTCGGTGAAAAATACGGTTAAGTATTTTTCGAAGTTTCTGCCTAAATTTATATAATTTTTGCAGTTGAGGCGGGAGATTTTTGTATGTGTAGTGTTTGCTCGGCACTACACTGGAAAAGAAGGCGACATTTCCTTCAATGGCGTTGTTGAGGAAGTCAATATGGAAGTCAATTTCCAAGTTCGTAAGATTCCGTTGCGAGTCAGGGAGATTTCCTGCTAGAAATTGAGAGAGCCTGTCTTGGAATTGTTGCCAGTCAACGTCTTTGAGTGAGGTTGAGGCTTGAGGGTCTGAAGTCAAAATATTTAAGGGTTCGCTGGGGGTAATTGAGAGTTCGACTGCCAAGTGATCAGATTCAACCATATGCGCTGTACAAACGTAATTTGAGAATTGGTGAAGGAGATTAATAAGATTAGAGGTTGCGATATAGAAGCCACGAGTTGACCCAGATCGCGGGAAGGTCGGAGTATCCTGCGAGACGACGACGAAATCATGGGTGGTGTTACAGAAAAGCCAGTCATGTACTGCCTTGCCTGACGGAATTACGACAGAGTCATTCCACAATGGGTGCCTGGCGTTGAAATAACCACCAAGCACCGTGTAAGTGAAATTGTCCGAGATTTGAGCAATGCTGTTCATGTTGTTCTGGATATCCGCTCCTGTGGCGTGGCATCTATTATATAGGGCGATTAAGAGAAGACATTCGTTGTCACGAAGCTCTAACTTGACAGCAGTGCATTCCATATTGGAAAGGTTACTTATTTTCACCTCTTCGAATTTAAGGTTTTCCTTAATGAGAAGGGCAGTGCCTAGGGTTGTCTCAGATTTATCCTGACGGATGAAGTTGTAGTGTTCAAAAGCTAACTTATGTCTCTCAGTGAGGAGAGTTTCAGAGAGGAACATAAATGTGGGCTTATGCTCAATGAGGAAGAGATTTAGTGCTGCTCTTTTGCTGTGCTTCACCAGCGAGTTGCAGTTAAGTGACACGATTTTCAGCTTACTTAATTGCCCCGACATAGTCCAAATGCAAATTGAAGGTAAGCTGCTTGTATTTCCGATATGGAAGAGAGCTTCCTGTATTTAGGAAGGAAATTATTGATTTTGCCCATAAGGACGAAAAGGTCGCAGCCAAATACCGACTTGGCTTCTTTGGTGCAGAAATCGCCAATTTCAGACACTCTTGGTTTTCTAGGAGCTGCCTTGGGGGCAGACCTAGGTGCTGCTTGAGGCTTGGGAGCTGTGGGTTTGACAGAATTGTTATTATTAGACGTGTTTTTAGAGATTACCTGGGCGAAAGATTTGCCTGGTTGCACATAGTTCCTTGTGGCTTCCTTCACGAAGTCTTCACGTTGGCGACGCTCCTCGGTCTTCTTGGCACGCATCTGTAGTCTACTGCGCAGATCCTCGCGACGTGGCCGAAAGCCTAGCAACGCTTGTACTGTGAGATTCCAGAAGCGCGGTATTTTTCCCAGTAAACGATCTGGTTCAGAAGGCGATTTGTGGCCATTATAAATTTAATATCGTAATTACCTCCGAAATTAATTACGAAGGAATTAGATTCCTTGCTCCTGGGCGTTTTAAAATGCGTCACAGAGTTAATTGTGAATCCACGCAATTTTTCAACGCGTGCTGCCTTCACATCCTCGGCCTGGTAGGTATGCTGAACTCCTCTCAGCAGGAGTGTCGTCGTCCTGTCACACTTAGGCGTGAACGTATAGCTCTGCACTCCGATGTCTTTGATGCTGAATAGCATCTTGTGGTCGTCCTGTGAGATTGGCTTAATAATGCACTTGGTGCCCTTTGCCGTCTTTATGTAAAATTTGGGTCTGCTTTCTAGCTTATCCAGCTTGCGGTTGAATGCTCTGACGTTCAGATTCTGGCATACAATTGGTGGGGGTCTCACCGCCTTTACTATTCAATTCAATAATTATTTAATGTATACAACAAGATGATATGTTTTGATTATGCATACGAGATATAAAATGGAGAGAATTAAATAAAAAAGAAAAAAAAATGTAAGTTATCTTACAACTATGTGCTTAAAATTATCAAACTAATATAAAGATGAAGAATAAGAAAAAGAAAAGAAAGAGAATCTCTATTCTGATGAGATGAAGATATGATAAAGATCAACATACAGTTGTTTTAGGAGCGGACCCGGGTCCTGCATTCGCGACCTCAAACCACTTCAGTGGATATTAAATATTGAATTAATTTCTCTCTGTAAAATCCTCGTCGAGCTAATCGTTTTAATATCATTGGGAAGAAAGTTCCATTTACATGCAATATGGACAAAGTAAGAGCGTTGCCCAACTAGTGTGCGGAATCCGGGTATAAGTAGGCTGAAGTGTCGGTGCGATTGCAAGAAACCCAGGTGTTCGAATAAGTACAATGGTGAACGTGTGTTTTTAGACGATGTAAGAAACTTAGGGCAGTGACATCACGATAAGCATTCAACGAACACCCTAGATCTGAGGGAATATATTGTGATACATAATCAAAGCGACGTAGTCCATAAGCAAAACGCACACAATCGTTGAAACAAAATGAGGGACAAGCAGAGTTTTGACCAGTTTGAGTCGCAGACCAACTGACAATAACCTCCCTGAGAGCCATAACCTGCGGAGACCACCATAGATTTTTCGGACTATACTACAAACTTGAGCGCAGCAGGTTAGTTTGATGTTAAGGGCAACTCCAAGGCTAGTAACCTTTTCGGAGAAAGGTATTATCTCATTATTCAGCAGAATGGGAGACAATAACTCCGTATCCAGTACCCCACTATAGAAGGCTATGCAGGTCGACTTCTTCGGATTGAGCAAGAGCCGATTAGATTCAGCCCAAGCGGATATTCGATTTAGATCGCCATTAATGCGAGCAACACAGTCCTCCTGCAATCCAATAAGTCTAGACAGATAGAGCTGCACGTCATCAGCATATATATGCAAATTCGCATCCATTACCACATGCGGAAGATAATTTATAAATAATGTAAAGAGTAGAGGACCTATAATGGATCCTTGTAGAACTCCAGAATCGATGGGAAGGAAGTTAGATTTAACTCCATCAACTAGGACTTGTTGGAAGCGATTGGATAAAAATTCGCTGATCATTCTAATTGCAGTTCGGGAGAAAAAGAATTTATCATGCAACTTGTATAGAAGAAGTGTGTGGTCAACACTGTCGAAAGCTTTAGTAAAATCAAGCAGAACTAATATAGATAGATCATTATTATCTAGCACGCCTCGAATATCTGTAGTGACTTTCAGTAAAGCAGTCTCGCAGCTATGCCCAGGGCAGAAACCAGACTCCCATCTGAAGAGAATGTCATTCCGATCGATAAAATTAATCATTTGCGTGGCCATTAACCTCTCCAATACTTTCCCTAGGAAGCATAGTATACTTATAGGACGAAAGTCGCTCGGACCGTTAGGAGCAGAGTTCTTTGCCAGTGGTAATACTAGAGAATTTTTCCACTTACGAGGAAATTGAGAGTACGTGAAGCAAGAATTGAATATGTATAGCAGAGAGCTACATATAACTGGAAGGAGAAACCTGATAAATCTAGGTGGGATACTATCATCACCAGTGGCATCAGATTTGATACCATCAATGGCCTCTAACATCTCAGAAACTGTTACACATCGGAAGCTGAAGTTTACTGATTGTTCTGCAAAATTACTACCTTGCCCGCAGTTTCTTTGGGCTGGATCTCAAATTCGTTCCGGTTTCCAAGAATTTGGTAGAATCCACCAGAGTTCTCCTCCCCGGGTGGCTGCTGCTTCGATCCTGATGGCTTCCTCTTGGCTGGAGTTCTGCAAGATTGAGGAGACGTCTCTGGGCTATTTCTTGCTCTTCGTTTGTTGTTGTCCACGATCGTGAAATTGTTTTCTTCCTCAGACGAGTCCGAACTCGATGAAGATGACTCGGTTGAGTCATTGGTCATTTCCACATCGGTGGCTGTTTCATCTGTAACATCAGGTGGCGACGTGACATTGTCATCGAACAATTTTCTTGGTCCTTCCTGTATGGTGACTTCCGGGAGGCCAAGCTCATACTTAGTGTACAACCTTTTTAGGCTGCTGTCAATAGCGGCAATAAGTGCCCTTTTTTCGGCTTCAAACGCGAGATTTTTATTATTTATGTTAATTTCACTCATTATGTGTGTCCTTTATCACTGCAATTTATTTAATTGTTTAATTGTGTTTGTCTGTCGGTAACTTATAAATGTATGTGTCTATATCACAATCACCACACTTAAAACTTTATATTTAACAGTATGTGTCTCTATCACTTTACTAACACTATATGTGTCTGTACTTGATAACCACACACTGGCTTATATATCTACACGGGCACACGCGCACTGTGACTACGTGAATGCCGTCGGCAAAATCTATGAATATGTATGAATATATGAAAATTACAATTTCAATTTCAGAATATGATGTTGTCATTTTGGCTATACCACACTGACTGTGAGATGATTCTGCTGTGGCTCGTCGCCTTTTTACAGCCGCCGTGAACCGGTTTTTTTCGGCTTCATGATGGCTGCCCTGGCAATGCTCGATCTCAAAGTTGTATTCCATTGAACTTTGACTGCGGCGTCACGAATTGCCGTTATATCGTGACAGTTGTCATTTGATGTAATTGACATTGTAAATATATAGGCGTACGATGGATTTTTAGTAAGTTTACTATTTATTGGTATTCTTCTGTAATTAATGTGATTTTCTCTTGGTTTTCGGATGAAATATTGTTTATCATGAAGCAAGCGTGGATATAGGTAGAGGATTTTCTTCAAATTTCAGATAAGTATTGACTTATTTTTATCGATTTGGTAGCTCGATACTTTGTGATCTCCTCTTTATCCTTTTGATACCAGGATTGTATTGAAGGATTTGAATTAGGGAAGTGTTTAGATGCCGCTGGACCAAAGGGAGGAAGTTCTCTAGTATTAGATTAGTGTCTTTTTTAAATTGTTTT